>SJYX01003033.1:191184-203957 GCA_006410675.1 Oreotragus oreotragus | reverse complement strand
GCAGCACTGTTTATAATAGCCAGGACATGGAAACAACCTAGATGTCCATCAGCGGATGAATGGATAAGAAAGCTGTGGTACATATACACAATGGAGTATTACTCAGCCATTAAAAAGAATACATTTGAATCAGTTCTAATAAGATGGATGAAACTGGAACCGATTATACAGAGTGAAGTAAGCCAGAAAGAAAAACACCAATACAGTATACTAACACATATATATGGAATTTAGAAAGATGGTAATGAGGACCTGTATGCAAGACAGCAAAAGAGACATAGATGTGTAGAGCGGACTTTTGGACTCTGAGGGAGAGGGAGAAGGAGAGGGTGGGATGATTTGGGAGAATGCCATTGAAATATGTATACTATCATGTAAGAAATGAATCACCAGTCTATGTTCGATGCAGGATGCAGGATGCTTGGGGCTGGTGTATGGGGATGATCCGGACGGATGATGTGGGGTGAGAGGTAGTGGGGGGGGGGAGGTTCATGTTTGGGAGTTCATGTACACCCATGATGGATTCATGTCAATGTATGCCAAAACCAATACAGTACTGTAAAGTAAAATAAAGTAAAAAAAAAAAAAAAAGAAATAGAAACAGACATATGTTGTTGAAATAAGTAAAGGACATGTAAATGGGAAGTAGAGTGAGAGAATGTCTCATCTTTCAAATGGGCTCCTTTTTCAGCCTTTTATTACACATGTAATCAATAATAATAATTTTTAAAAAAAACCCATAGTATCTTTCCCTTAAGATTCTTGAAGTGTGCTAGAAAATCAGAAGCATCTTAATTTTATTTTAAAAATATTTTCTCCAAAAAGAAAAAGGAAACTTTTATAAAAAGATTGAACTCTTATTAAAAGATATGTTAGTTTCCAACTGCATTTATTAGATTAGACTGTCTTCCAGTATACCCATAAACACTTTGAAGCTTCTATCTAGAATCTAACAGGTTAAAGCAAAGCACTACATCATCTCAGAGGCCTGAATTACATTGGCAGACCTTTGAAATACGTGCAGTCATTTTTTAAACAGCTTTATCAAGGTATCGGAGAAGGCAGTGGCACCCCACTCCAGTACTCTTGCCTGGAAAATCCCATGGACGGAGGAGCCTGGTAGGCTGCAGTCCATGGGGTCACTAAGAGTCGGACACAACTGAGTGACTTCACTTTCACTTTTCACTTTCATTCATTGGAGAAGGAAATGGCAACCCACTCCAGTGTTCTTGCCTGGAGAATCCCAGGAACGGGGGAGCCTGGTGGGCTGCCGTCTATGGGGTCGCACAGAGTCGGACACGACTGATATGACTTAGCAGTAGCAGTTATCAAGGTATAATTTACATACCATAAAATTCACTTGTTGCACGTATACAATTCAGTAATTTTCAGTGAATTTATAGAGTTGTGCAACAAACCCCACAATCCAGCTTTGAATATGTCTACCAATCTAAAACATACCCTCATACCTCTCTGTAGTCAATTCCCATCCCCAGCCTGAAGCAACCACTGACTACTTTTTTTCCTCTGTAGATTTATGTTTTCTAGAAATTTCATGAAAATGGATATGTAGTCTTTTGAGGCTGGCTTTTTCTACATTGCATAATATTTTTGAGGTTCATTGATGCTGTTGCTGCTGCTGCTGCTCTGTACGACCCCATAGATAGCAGCCCACCAGGCTCCCCCACCCCTGGGATTCTCCAGGTAAGAACACTGGAGTGGGCTGCCATTTCCTTCTCCAATGAAGGTGAAAAGTGAAAGTGAATCGCTCGGTCGTGTCCAACTCTTAGCGACTCCTTGGACTGCAGCCTACCAGGCTTCTCCGTCCATGGGATTTTCCAGGCAAGAGTACTGGTATGTATCAGTAGCATGTATCAACAGTTCATTTCTATGTGTTGATGAAGATTTTGATTTTGGTGTCATGTCAGTGCCCCATTGTAACAAAGATTTTCTTCTAGAAGTTTTACAGTTTTTGTTTTTCATGCATGGATGTTCAGTATTTTTTTTTAATCCATTTATCAAATTGATGGACACTTGTGCTTTTTCCACCTTTTGCCTGTTATAAATATTGGTGGCATGTACTATTTGTGTACACATTTTTGTGTGGTTACGCTTTCATTTCTCTTGTATATACACCTAGGAGAAATTCCAGGGTTACAAGATAATTCTGTGTTTTGAGGAACTGCCACAATATTTTCCAAAGCAACTGCACATTTTATATTTCTGTCAGCAATGTGTGAGGATTCCAGTTTCTGTATATCCTCACCAACCCTCATCTGATTTCATTTATTACCTCCTTTCTGATTCTAGCCATCTCAGTGGGTATAAAATGGTATCTCGCTATAGTTTTGACTTTGGTCTCCCTGGTGGCTAATAATGAGCATCATTTCATGAGTGTACGGGCCAGTTTTTATATCTTCTCTGGAAAACTATCTATTCAGACCCTTTATTCATTTTTTGTGCTTTAAGTCATAAAAGTTTTGTGTATAGTCTAGAAACAAGTATCATAACAGACATTCTATTTGCAGATGTATTCTCCTATTCTTCCCCCTGATAGCTCAGTTGGTAAAGAATCCCCCTGCAACGCAGGAGATCCTGGTTCGATTCCTGGGTTGGGAAGATTCGCTGGGGAAGGGATAGGCTACCCACCCCAGTATTCTTGGGCTTCCCTGTGGCTCAGCTGGTAAAGAATCCGCCTGCAATGAGGGAGATCTGGGTTCAATCCCTGGGTTGGGAAGATCCCCTGGAGAAAGGAAAGGCTCCCCACTGCAGTATTCAGGCCTGGAGAATTCCATGGACTGTATAGTATGTGGGGTCGCAGAGCTGGACATGACTGAATGACTTTCACGTCACCCTCCTATTCTCAAGGTTGTCTTCTCACTTTCTTTATGGTGTCCTTTGGATCACAAATGTTATTTTTTATGTTTTTCACTTTGATGTTGTTCACTGTATCTTTTCTTTTGTTTCTTATGCTTTTAATGTCATATCTAAGAAAGTTTTGTCTAACCCGAGTTTGTGAAGATATACTCCTAGAGTTTTTACTCCTTCCTTTTCTCTAAGGAGGGATCCAGCTTTATTCTTTTGCATACGGATATCTAGATGTCACAGAATCATTTGTTGTAAAGACTATTCTTTCCTTCTAGAATTATCTTAACTTTTCAGATTTTTAAATCCTTACATTTACTGGGGAAAAAAAAAAAATACTGATCTAGCTTTGTTGACATCTTTGCTCTTTAAAGATAATGTTCAGGCCAAGTAAGCATGAGATCTGTTTCCATGGAGAAGCCAACACTGTCTTCTCCCTTACCAGGTATCTTCCTGTATGTTGAGTCCACAAGCTTTAGGCCTGCTGAATGGCACCCATTATTTCTATTCCATACAATTCTCCCTACTTCCACATTAGTACTGAATAATTCTAAATAAAACACCACCAACTAACATTACCCTGGGAGCAACTCTCACTTCATGTTTCAGGACAACATATTTTGGGTGATGAGATCCTTGCAAAAGCGAGAGAGTGCTATTAGATAGTATGCATGATCAAGAACCAAAATGGATGAGACCAACATTGTACTATAGAAGGTAAGAAAGAAGCTGAGAGCAGTTGACCTGTGACAACTCCCAGGATTCAGACCTGTTTCCTGTTTTACACAGATGCAGCCACCAGCAGACTAAGGTGCTCTAGTTATAATTTATTTACATTTATTTGTTTTCATAATCCATTAATGACAATGATCCTCCCTCTCTCACCTGCAAAGAGGGACAGTTATGCTGGAAAAAAAAATTTTTCAGTGCCAAACCAGCTTCCTATTACTGAAGCCCCCAGGTGCTTACTGATTCCAGGTTAAAAGTGTTTACCGGTAGCCCTGTTTGCACAATTTCTTTTACCAGTAGCTTCCTAGTTTTTGCATTATTATAAGTGAAAGCTTCTGATTGAGAGGTTACACAGGAAAGAGAACAAAAAGATGATTCCTAAGAGAGGCCAGAGTTTTGTCATTCAGTATCTACATTGCCATCCAAAAAGTAGTGATTCAGTACAAGCTATTGGTTAATAGTGTAGTGACAATAGGTATACCCACTCACTTGGGACCATGTCACCTCATTGGTGAGGTAAAACATTCACATCACAAACAGTTCGAATTTACCACAAAGTAGCATATAGGAGGGCGGGGCCAAGATGAACCAGAAAAGAAAGACTGAATGCGAACTATTAGGTACAAATCATGGAACATTACTAACTAAAGCCTCTTGATGAAAGTGAAAGAGGAGAGTGAAAAAGTTGGCTTAAAGCTTCAGAAAACTAAGATCATGGCATCTGGTCCCATCACTTCATCGGAAATAGATAGGGAAACAGTGGAAACAGTATCAGACTTTATTTTGGGGGGCTCCAAAATCACAGCAGATGTTGATTTCAGCCATGAAATTAAAAGATGCTCACACCCTGGAAGGAAAGTTATGACCAACCTAGATAGCATATCTAAAAGCAGAGACATTACTTTGCCAACAAAGGTCCATCTAGTCAAGGCTATGATTTTTCCTGTGGTCATGTATGGATGTGAGAGTTGGACTGTAAAGAAAGCTGAGTGCTGAAGAATTGATGCTTTTGAAGTGCAGTGTTGGAGAAGACTCTTTAGAGTCCCATGGACTGCAAGGAGATCCAACCAGTCCATTCTAAAGGAGATCAGTCCTGTGTGTTCTTTGGAAGGACTGAAGTGGAAGCTGAAACTCCAATACTTTGGCCACCTCCTGTGAAGAGTGGACTCACTGGACAAGACCCTGATGCTGGGAGGGATTGGGGGCAGGAGGAGAAGGGGACGACCGAGGATGACATGGCTAGATGGCATCACCGACTCGATGGACGTGAGTCTGAGTGAACTCCGGGAGTTGGTGATGGACAGGGAGGCCTGGTGTGCTGCGATTTATGGAGTCGCAAAGAGTCGGACACAACTGAGCGACTGAACTGAACTGAGTAATGTTTCCATTATTAATGCTGATGAGAACGAGAAGGACAACAGTGTATCAGAAAGAAAGTGGTATTTGAGACTACTCTGCTAAACTGGAAGGAGAAATTCTTCTTTAACTTCCTGGAAGAACATTTGAGAGGATCATTTCCCTCTGGAGGACACTTAATTGATCCTATAAAACTATTAGAAAAGACAGAGGTACAACATTTAGATTACTGGAGTACTCTGACTACTGAAGTTTATATTTCACAGGCAGTTGAGAGAGATTTTAAAAGCCCCCGATCTTAAAGTTACACCTTCCAGCTTTGTATCCTTCTTTTTCCACGTAGTATCTTTTTTTTAATTGAAATAATATTGATTTACAATGTTATGTTAATGTCTGCTATAGAGCAAGGTGATTCAGTTATACATACATATATACATATTTTTTCCAAATTCTTTTCCATTCAGTTCAGTTCAGTTCAGTCACTCAGTCGTGTCCGACTCTTTGCGACCCCATGAATCGCAGCACGCCAGGCCTCCCTGTCCGTCACCAACTCCCGGAGTTCACTCAGACTCACGTCCATCGAGTCCGTGATGCCATCCAGCCATCTCATCCTCTGTCGTCCCCTTCTCCTCCTGCCCCCAATCCCTTCCCACATCAGAGTCTTTTCCAAGAAGTCAACTCTTTGCATGAGGTGGCCAATGACTTATCAAAGAATATTGAATATAATCCCCTGTGTTATACAGTAGGACCTTGTTTATCCATTTCTATATATAATGGTTTGCATTAGCTAACCAAACTCAATCCATCTCTCTTCCCTCTCCTACTTGGCAACTGCAAGTTTGTTCTCCATGTCTGAGTCTTGTTTCTATTTCATGGCTAGGTCATTTGTGTCATATTTTAGATTCCAAATCTAAGTGACACCATAATTGTCTTTTTCTATCTGACTTACTTCACTTAGTATGGTAATCTCTAAGTCTATCCATATTACTACAAATAGGATTATTTCATTTATTTTATGGCTTAATAGTATTCCATTGCATATACGTGTCACATATAGGTATCATCTTTATCCATTCATCTCCTGACACACGTTTAACTTGTTTCTGTGTCTTAGCTGCTATCAGCTTAAGCGTACATGTCTATGTTTGAATTCTAATTCTGTCTAGATTTATGCCCAGGAGTGAGGTTGCTGGATCATACAGCAACTGTAGTTTTACTTGTTTGAGGAACCTCCATTCTGTCTTCCATAGTGGCTGCACCAACTTACATTCCCACCAACAGTGTAAGAGGATTGCCTTTTCTCCACACCCTTTCCAGCATTTGTTATTTGTAGACTTTTAATGATAGTCTTTCTGACTGGTGTGAGGTGGTAACTCATTGTAGTTTTGATTTGCATTTTTCTAATAGTTGTGTTGAGCATCTTTTCATGTGCCTGTTGGTCATCTGCATGCCTTCTTTGGAGAAATGTCTATTTAGGTCTTCTGCCCATTTTTTGCTTGGGTTGTTAGTTTCCACATGACATCTATGTGCTTAACTTTTTAATCTTAAAGTTGTAGTTCTTTCTCTGTAAAACGGGAATAATTTTTTTTTATCTCCTAGAATTCTGTGAGATTTATTAACATAAGAGTATTATGCTCACATGTTATAATAAGATAGAATGACTAACATCTACTAGATATGACTAAATTGCCAATGAATATAAAAGTAATAGTAGACACAATTTTTTTCTTAGCTTACAGTTTCTTTCACTGACTGCAGAGACAGCTAATCAACACTAAGACAAAAAAAGACAGCTAATCTACACTAACCATATCATTACCTTTTGCTTCAAATGATGTAAATTAGAACCTCGACTATAAAGAAAAGTCAACTGCATAGCAAATCTGTCTGAAGATATGAAGTTCGATAATCATAAATAACAAATATGTCTCACTTATAACAGAGTCAGTAAAGTGCTTCTGAAAAAAAATTCCATGTTCTAATAACCTTTCCCCAAAAAGCTGCTTTGGGGTCACTCTAATGAAAACGCAATGGCACAGTGAACAATTGACACATTTGAACTTACCCCATAATGGGGAGAATTTCTTTGTTTTCGAGTACTTGTATTTTTATGTCTAGAGGCAGTCATATGCCGTTGGACTCACCAGTAGGCCTGTTGGACTATCTATTTGGAAGTCAGTAACATGAAGAAGCAGGCTTCCCAGGTGGCTCAGAGGTAAAAAATCTATCTGCATTGCAGGAGACTGCCCGCAATGCTGGAAATGCAGGTTTGATCCCTGGGTCGGGACGATCCCCTGGAGAAGGAAATGGCAACCTGCTCCAGTATTCTTGCCTGAGAAATCCATGGACAGAGGAGCCTGGCGGACATGACTTAGCAACTAAACCACCACCACTAGCAGGAAGAAGCGAGAGCCACAGAAAGGCACGTGGCCGTTGTGCTGGACCCAGTTTGCATGCTCTGCCCAGATTCACTCGTCCACGCAGTAGTATAATGAAAACTGTTACTTGGTTTTTGTCTCCACAGTAGACTTATATCGATACCAGGGGTTCAGATTCTTTTGGCATAGAGCTTCAAAAAACCTTCCCGAGCGATAGAAGTGTCAGTAAGACCCTTTGGACCACATGTGAGTTTATGTTAACAAGGCTCCTAGCTGTCTTTGGGATGGAGGTTAATAGCCAGAAACAAGTCCTACCGCCTGATATCCAGAGAGGGAAGTGTGGCTGGAGATTGAAGTCAATCAAATTGCCAATGATTCAATCAATCTTGCTTACCTAATAAAAGCTAGATTAAAAACTATGAACAATGAGGTTCTTTAGCTTCCTGGACAGTGAATATATTAACATACCAGGAGGGTAGCACTGCCTGATGCTATAGAGCAAAGATTCCCCCTCCCCCATCCTGCCCTGACTTCCGACTGTGTCTTCAAAGTTTGGCTGATCCTGAGTTGCATCCATTATGATATACCTGTAATTATAAAGTACAGCATTTTCAGTGAGTTCTGTGAGTCTTTCTAGAGAATTACCAAACCTGATGGGCATTATAGGAACACCCGCTTTGTAGCCAGTTTGTCAGAAATGTGGGTGGACCCCAGGACTTTCATTCGTCTGAGGTGAGGACAGTCTTACAGGACTGCGTCCTTAACCTGGGAGATCTGATACTCAATTCTGGTAGTTCTAGAATTAACACTTTGCCCTTAGCTTGTAGGATTTGGGCTAACTCTAGGTCATTAACATCAGACTTGAGCAGAGTTGTAGCATGCCCAGGTAGAGTGGGGAAATGGCTGTTGGAAACCACGTGCCTTCTCCAGGACTCAGATTCTGGCTTATTTTGTCCTTGGAACACCCCCAGTGATGCCTTACATCACTCCTGCTCCCTCTAACAGTACTCCTCATTATCTCTGCCTTTCCCAGTAGTGCACACTGGGTTCCAGTGTGGCCTCCATTTATAACCCCTCCCCAGTGAGTGCTGCAGGAGCATCAGAACTCAGATTCAAACCTATCAGACTCGTGAAAACTTTGATTTCTCTAGCGGTTGCATGGAGGTTCTAGATAATACAACCTCAGTGTCTCTCAGGATGTCTTTCACTAAGAAGGAATAAGCAGGTAAACCACCCATGCTGCCTGCCACCAAGGAATTTTACAACATGCAGTGTTTGCTTATAACCTCTCTAGAGACCTCCCATGTATTTAAATAAACACTGAGGTTCTGTGTGAAATTTTAGCCAACTCAGTAATGCACTGTGTGCTCACACACTGAATCACATCCAACTCTTTGCGACCCCATGGGCCGTAGCCTGCTAGGCTCCTCTGTCCGTGGGATTTTCCAGGCAAGAATACTGGAGTGGGTTGCCATTTCCTGCTCCAGGGGATTTTCCTGATCCAGGGATAGAAGGGCATCTCTTATGCCTTCGGCATTGGCAGGCACCACCTGGGAAGACCCAGTAATGCACTGCTTTCCTGCTTTTCTTTTCTAGTCCTGCTTTCCAGGATTGCACCCACCCTTACAGCATTAGAATGTAAGTTTTTCCTTAGACTTGGTTTTCTAGAAAACCTGAAATAAGACAGATGTGTGTTTAGCAAAATCCTGCATTAAATTTAGCAAAATCCTGCATTAAAAGGATCTGTGGCTGCTGGTCTGCTTGTCGTATCCCATGTCTCGTATCTGCATTATGAACTGTAATATTTGTGCCAGCTTCAGATACAGGGTGGGCTCAGATGGAATCATCTGAAAGTATATTTGGGCATTATCCCTGTTTGTATAGCACACAAACATGTTTTTATACCCCTTCTAGAAATTGCTAACAATCCTATCTCATATAAAAATAATTTAAAATTGCATGCATTATAAGTCACCAAAACCTTCCTATTTTGGAGGTGATAGGATGTCTTTATTATGTAATGATAATGATGGTTGATGGCTGATGTGTTTGCTTTATTTGACAAAGTAAAAATTGCCCTGATTTTCTAAAACAAACTGTCTTCCCCCAAAAGTGTTTATCAAATTCAAAAGCTCTTGAAACCACTAGAATTCCCCTTTAAAGGACAGGTCCTAACTATCCTTTCTTTGGCTTTTCTTTGACCCAAATATAAGACCCACTGAGCCTGCCATTTTCCACAGCTATGAAAGGAGTAATTAACTGGGGGCTTAGGGACTGTTAGTGAACCAGTGAGGGTGACTAGGTTTCTTATTAGATACTCATTGGGGATACAACAGGGAAATTACTCACTAGATTGAGACTATGAAAAAAAATTATAGAAGACATCTTTTTCACACAGCCACCATTGCTTCCTACATAACTCATGTAGAAATCAGTTACACTGTAAAATATCAGATAATCAGGTCACCTGTGTCTAATGTTAATAGGACAGTACATTTACTGAGTCCATATCTTCCAGAGCTCTTCTGCTAAATGAGACTATAATTGCTTTCTTAAGCGCACGCGCACACACGCACACAGACGCACACTTACTTACTTACGTACTGGGGAACCAAAGGAGGGAGATTTCTGGCATAGTGGAGTGAAAAGTAGGCTAATATTCTCCCAACAAAAAGCATAAAACTGGACCCCAAAAATGCAACCATTTCAGTGCTCTGGAAATTGACCACAACAAAGGCAAACAACAAATTGAAAAGGATTTCTTTAGGAAAAACTGCTAGAACCTCAAGTGAGAAAAGTGGGAATCTTCAGTTGAGATGCCTGTGACTGTACCCACCTACTCTCTGGCTCCAGCTTACTTGGTGCTAGCGTATTATCTGGATGCAGCCAGCTGTAAAAACCAGCAGCCGTGGTCGGTTGACATGATTTGGAGCAGAGAAAGTCCATACCTAGCAGTGTTTTCAATGAAAGAAAGAAACCTTGTCGACAGCAAAAGAGCTCTGCTTGCCTGAGGTTGCAATCTCAGTGAGAATGGTAGACCAGCCATAAATTTAACAAAGCGCTCTTAGTGAAAGTCTTAGCAGAAATTTATATGCTCCCATACATCCTGTATTCATACTTTTCTGACCACTGCCATGTGCAGGAGAGACCTGAGAGGTCCTGGCAGAGGATAGAATCTGAGGCAGACTTCACAAAGCCTGAACTTTGAATGCACTTGTTAATCCACATACAGATCCACAAGGAGAGGGTAGGTGCCTTATAATGGAACATTTAAACACAGCATCTGCTCCATCACTGACTGACCAGTCAACAAAAGAGACACTATGCAGACTCAGGAACAACTCTAAGAAGCCAAGTGAAAAAATAAGAATAAAAAATTTAAGCAGAGACATCAGTGACTGCACATAATTGGAGAGATCAGTTCCACAAACTGAATCCAGGTGAGTTAGAAAACAATCTCCATGAATCTGAATCCAGATTTGCTACAGTGTTTTATATAAAATATTCAACTTTCAACAATAACAGTAATAACAACAAAAGCAAAACATTCAAAAGAAACAAAAAAAAAAGTAAGCCTTACTTGATATTGACAGCAAAAGAGCTCTGCTTGCCTGAGGTTGCAATCTCAGTGAGAATGGTAGACCAGCCATAAATTTAACAAAGCGCTCTTAGTGAAAGTCTTAGCAGAAATTTATATGCTCCCATACATCCTGTATTCATACTTTTCTGACCACTGCCATGTGCAGGAGAGACCTGAGAGGTCCTGGCAGAGGATAGAATCTGAGGCAGACTTCACAAAGCCTGAACTTTGAATGCACTTGTTAATCCACATACAGATCCACAAGGAGAGGGTAGGTGCCTTATAATGGAACATTTAAACACAGCATCTGCTCCATCACTGACTGACCAGTCAACAAAAGAGACACTATGCAGACTCAGGAACAACTCTAAGAAGCCAAGTGAAAAAATAAGAATAAAAAATTTAAGCAGAGACATCAGTGACTGCACATAATTGGAGAGATCAGTTCCACAAACTGAATCCAGGTGAGTTAGAAAACAATCTCCATGAATCTGAATCCAGATTTGCTACAGTGTTTTATATAAAATATTCAACTTTCAACAATAACAGTAATAACAACAAAAGCAAAACATTCAAAAGAAACAAAAAAAAAAGTAAGCCTTACTTGATATGTTGGCATTAGCAAAGATGTTAACACTATATATAACAAATATTATAAATGCATTCAAAGAATTAAAGGAACACATAATGACAATGTGAAAACAAAAATACCCAGCACTCAGATCTTGATTTCTAATACTGTTATTCAGTAAAAGGATGCAGGAATCATTACAGCAATGGCTGAGACTGGAAATACACAAGATGAGCTTGGAGGAAATTGTGGTTTAAGAAAGTACTTAAAAAACAAAAAAAGACTCTCAGGGATTTTAAGTTTTCATACACAGCTTAGGTTAAGCCTCCAAAAATTCATTAGACGATCAGCTGGGTCGTATGGTAGTTAGATTCAGGGATTCCACTACTGAGCATATGCCCCAGTTCAGTTCAGTTGCTCAGTCGTGTCTGACTCTTTGCGACCCCATGAATCGCAGCACGCCAGGCCTCCCTGTCCATCACCAACTCCCGGAGTTCACTCAGACTCACGCCCACCGAGTCAGTGATGCCATCCAGCCATCTCATCCTCTGTGGTCTCCTTCTCCTCCTGCCCCCAATCCCTCCCAACATCAGAGTCTTTTCCAATGAGTCAATTCTTCTCATGAGGTGGCCAAAGTACTGGAGTTTCAGCTTTAGCATCATTCCTTCCAAAGAAATCCCAGGGCTGTTCTCCTTCAGAATGGACTGGTTGGACCTCCTTGTAGTCCAAGAGACTCTCAAGAGTCTTCTCCAACACCACAGTTCAAAAGTATCAATTCTTCGGTGCTTTTCTTCACAGTCCAACTCTTACATCCCTACACGATAACTGGAAAAACCATAGCTGACCCAAGAAAACCACAATTCCAAAAGACTTATGTACCCCAGTATCCATTGCAGCACTATTGACAATAGCCAGGGCATGAAAGTAACATAGGTGTCCATCAACAGATGAACGGATAATGGAGATGTGTACACATGTGTGATGGAATGTTGCTCAGCCATAAAAAGGAACAAATTTGAGTCAGTTCCAGTGAGGTCAACCTAGAGCCTGAAAAACAAATAGCGTATATTAATGCATATATATGGAATCTAGAAAAGTAGTACTGGAAAACCTACTTGCAGGGCAGAAATAGAGATGCAGACACAGAGAACAGACTTTTGGACATGGAGAGGGAAGGAGAAGGTAGGACGAACTGAAAAAGTAACACTAACTTATATACTCTCTCTTGTGTAAAACAGATGACTCGTGGGAAGCTGCTGTGGAACACAGGGAGCACAGCCTGATGATCTGTGAT
>SJYX01003033.1:175250-189919 GCA_006410675.1 Oreotragus oreotragus | reverse complement strand
GCTGAGCGCCGAAGAATTGATGCTTTTGAACCGTGGTGTTGGAGAAGACTCTTGAGAGTCCCTTGGACTGCAAGGAGATCCAACCAGTCCATTCTGAAGGAGATCAGCCCTGGGATTTCTTTGGAAGGAATGATGCTAAAGCTGAAACTCCAGTACTTTGGCCACCTCATGCGAAGAGTTGACTCATTGGAAAAGACTCTGATGCTGGGAGGGATTGGGGGCAGGAGGAGAAGGGGACGACCGAGGATGAGATGGCTGGATGGCATCACGGACTTGATGGAGGTGAGTCTGAGTGAACTCCAGGAGATGGTGATGGACAGGGAGGCCTGGCGTGCTGCGATTCATGGGATCGCAAAGAGTCAGACACGACTGAGTGACTGAACTGAACTGAACTGAACTGAAATGTGAATGGATTTTGTTTAATTCTGTGAGAATGCTTGATAGGTTTATCTGCAGGTAACTGTTAGTTTTACGGTTAATTGGGTTAGGCTGATAACTTGTTTTCTTTTCCACACAAGTGATTCTTTTAAAGCAAAAGTGAGGAGCAAAATTCACAAAGTCACCGGATCAACCAGTTTGGTTAAATGGCAGCCTTTATACCTGCCATTCAAGTAACTTCAACGAACATTACTGTAATTGCTAGTGTGGACTTGACCTTGAAAAAGAGGTAGCTAGAGGATTATCTGGTGTATTGTTCAGTAAACTGCATCTTCAAGCCACCCAGACTTTAAACGCAGCAGGATGTTATAGCGTTGTTTTCAAATCCTGTTTTTAGGATGATCAAACATTTCACAGAGCCTGCTCAGGGATTCCTCTTTGGCATATCACATGCTGAAAACGATTTCTTCACTCTAGACGACTATATTTTACAGCTCTTGTTTGTTCCATAAGTTTGGAATGGGTACAGTTCTGCCAACACAAAACATTTACTTTCTCTACATTCATACAAAAGAAATTTTGGCCAGCTCTGCTAACTGTCTACACTCTCTAAAAACTTCCTAAATAAGGAATTCTTATTCAAAGAGATAAAGGAAATGAAGCACAAGTTACACAAACTTTTGAGTTTGTGGGAAGAAAAAGTGAGTGATGACTGAAAGTGTGAATCAACTGTACTTATTAAAACAGTGGTTTTTTCCACTCAGCTCACCAAGGAAATGTGCAGGTTCCAGTATGAACCACTGATTGACTCAACTGACAGCAGCTCCAATATTTCCCAGTCAGGACTCATATCCCTTCATTGGAAGAAAGAGTACACTTTCTCCATGGCTTTAAAAAAAATTTTAATTGGCATATAGTTTCTTTACAGTGTTGTGTTAATTTCTGCTGTACAAGAAAGTGAATCAGCTACATGTATACAGGTATCCCCTTCCTCTTGCACGTCCTTCCCATGCCTACCTCCATCTCTCCCCCTTCCCACCCACCTAGGTCACCACAGAGCACTGAGCTGAGCTCCCTGTGCTATACAATAGTTCCCACTAGCTATTTGTTTTATACATGGCAGTGCATACAAGTCAATCTTCAAGACTACCAAGCTCAACCAAGTAGATTTACACAGAGAACTATGAACAGTCACACAGTATTGTATTTGATTTACTTTGACATCCCCAGCATAGAACGTAGTTGCCATTTTTTTGTAATGAAGTTAGTTGCCAGAGCTGCTGTGAAAGTGAGGCTAAGGATCAGTTTCAAGCAGCAGTGGCTAAACCATCACTATTCAAATTATGGCTCAGGTTCTAGCAATGTTGGCATCACCTGAGAACTTATTAGAAATACATTCAAGCCTGGTCCCAGACCTACTAAATCAGAATCTGCATTCTAATAAGACCACCAGGTTATTCATAAATCACATTAAAGTCTGAAAAGCACATGACTAAATAAACCTATTCTGATCGCTCCATAACTGGGCTGCCTTTGTGTTCATGGATTCTGTGGCTTAGGTTCTCATAGGTGACTACTCCTAAGTTCACTCAATAACTCATCCAATACAGGAGCACTTAGTATTTGCCGACACTCTTCTAGGCTCTTCTCAATATAGATAAAAATCATAGCTTTAGTTGGGCTGTTGAGATAAAGCCCCAGTGTCCATAAACAAATAAAGCACATTATTTCTACAGAAAATTTTGATGCATTATCCTTGTTAATTCTTTGGTGAAGCAGAATTTAAACAAATAGAGAAGCCTGCACTCAATAATTACTTATTGATGGTCTACAAATTACATTTTTTCTCTTTACCTGTTCAGAATGGGTGAAATGGCAGTATTACCTAAGTAGCTATGAATAAACTGGTATTTTTGTTACAGTAAGCTTTCTCTCTGGATATCTGTTTCCAGGGTAATCCTTGCATAAGACACATAAAAACATTTAGTCAGTCACAGAGGACTAAATAAGAAAATAATTACAAAATTACAATTCATAGAGAAAATGATTAGTCTTACAGCCAAACATGTAGGTCTGTCTCTTATACACATCTAGATGTGTATAAGAGACAGGGATAGTATATTCAAAAGCAGAGACATTACTTTGCCGACTAAGGTCCGCCTAGTCAAGGCTATGGTTTTTCCTGTGGTCATGTATGGATGTGAAAGTTGGACTGTGAAGAAAGCTGAGCGCCGAAGAATTGATGCTTTTGAACTGTGGTGTTGGAGAAGACTCTTGAGAGTCCCTTGGACTGTAAGAAGATCCAACCAGTCCATTCTGAAGGAGATTAACCCTGGGATTTCTTTGGAAGGACTGATGCTAAAGCTGAAACTCCAGTACTTTGGCCACCTCATGTGAAGAGCTGACTCATTGGAAAAGACCCTGATGCTGGGAGGGATTGGGGGCAGGAGGAGAAGGGGACGACCGAGGGTGAGATGGCTGGATGGCATCACGGACTCGATGGACGTGAGTCTGAGTGAACTCCGGGAGACGGTGATGGATAGGGAGGCCTGGCGTGCTGCGATTCATGGGGTCACAAAGAGTCGGACACGACTGAGCGACTGAACTGAACTGAACTTAGGGAAGGGAGACTCACAAGAGGATAAGCTATACTCGGAAGAGAAATAGAATCCGCTTATTCTGGCTGAGAGAGGGGATGTTTGGTAACTTGTGGGCTGCCCAGTGACCTTGGTTTTGTCTGTATATAGATAAAATCATGAAGTGGCCTTGTTTTGTCTTATTTTATCATGGTTTCAGAGCAACCTTGCGTGGGGTTGGTATTCGGTGAGATTTTTTTCTGTTCAGTAGGGGAATAACAGGGCCCATGGAGAGTGCCAGGCCAGCTTTCAAGTGTCAGGCGCCGCCCTCACCCCTTTTTCTCCTTTCTCACAAGCTCCAGGTGATAATGACACTACTAGTCCAGAGACCACCAGACTTTGAGAACCACGGTCTACGAGGGTAAACAGATCTGAGACCTGTGTTTGGAACAGGTATATAATGAAAATGCATGAACACAGCCTTAAAAAGCCAGGGCACAGGGTTTCGTGGCAACAATAAAAAGAAGAATAGCGCAGCCTGGCATATGATGTAGCCTGGGGAAACTGAGTCCGGCGCAGATGGATGCAGTGCAGCAGCTTTCAGGATGGATGCGGCAAGTGCATCTGGGTGTGTCTGGGTGTGTTCTTCCTCTCCGGTCCCACCTTCCACCTCAGGGCCTTTGTCCCTGTTTCCTTTGGGAATGGGCCCATTTTTGATCGTATTCATTCTCCATGTGTCCTTTGATAATGTCCCTCTTTCAGAGAGGCCTAGACCCGCACTCCATCTGATTCCCTCTTCATCACCCTCTTGTTTCTTCAGTGTACCAATCATGATTTACAATCAGATATTTTTCCTCTTATGATGGCTGATTTAATGTCTGTCTCCCCTGGTGGGCTACAGTCCACAGGGTCGCAAAGAGTCAAACGCAACTGAGCATGAACTCCCCTACTAAACTGTGAGCTCCCTGTAGGTAGGGCCCATGCTTAACTTGCTGACTGCTGTCGCTTCTAGTACTTTTCTGAAAGACACGCATCCTTCCACAGCATGTGCATATCACAGATGAGGCCCTCTTCCCTCTAGCCCAATCCATACTGCATCTTTAAAAAATTACTTATGGCTTTGGCTTGTGAATGACGCTCTTCTCTGTTTTTCATTGCTTATATAGATCCTATCCAACGCTTTATGTTTTTCTCTGATTACTTACATGAAAAATAAAAAGTGTTTGGTGAAATCTCCATGAGCAAAGAAACTTGACTTTCACATCCAACAGATCACAATTTGTTATCAAGCTCTCCCTGTCTTGATTCAATCTGGCGGTGCTTCTTTTAGTTGCCATTTTATGAAAGCTAGAAGGGACTATCTTTAAAATAAAAATTTTCCTTCAGGCATTTCATGTGTTTGAGACATTGCTTGGATTTGTTGTTTCAATTAAGTGTTCTGACACACTTCCCTTAACCCTTCTTCTGGGGCTGGGCTTGCTACAGCAGCCTCCTTGGCGATGGATCTGGGACAGCAGAAGAGATTTTGCCAAAAATGAGATCCAACGGAGCCTCAAGAGTTTTAAATTTCAAGCCAAGCTGGGCCCTGTTCAGA
The DNA here is from genome assembly GCA_006410675.1 of Oreotragus oreotragus. NCBI lineage: Eukaryota > Metazoa > Chordata > Mammalia > Artiodactyla > Bovidae > Oreotragus > Oreotragus oreotragus. The sequence goes on along the minus strand of SJYX01003033.1, from coordinate 185,371 downwards.
TCTGGTTTAGCTGGCTCCTGGATTCTGAATGCACATGCTTCACAATGCTCATAAAATGGTAACAGAAGACTCTGTGGACATCAAATGGCACTCACTGAACATCAGTTTAATGAGTTAAGTGAAATGAAACAGGAACATATGGATTCCATTGTCCTAAAAATACACAGGGGTTTAAAATAAAGGCAAATAAATAAGTTCCTTAGTGACATGTGTTTTGGGGTTTGCTGAACCAAACGCATTGGAAAGTTCTCCAAGACATCTATCAAGTCTAAAATGCAGCTGGCTTCACCCACTCCCTTATGTGTGGTCAATACTTTTGTATGCCCACTCTTCCCTTGCACTCACAAAGCCATTTGTCTCCTAAGATGGAGCCAAGCTCCATCTTGTCATTAGTATATACAGATGTGAACAAAGCTCTGTTTTCTCAGAGCCTTGGGGAACATGTGTTCCCCAAGCAAAGATAAGAAATGCTTTCTTTTCTCCCTACCCCAGTCCATCCTCCTTTGCCTTGTCTTACATTCTCTTCCAAAGTGTTGCTGCTTCCCTGCACTGGACAAAGGGGGTGGTCAGTGGGCATCCTAGATGGGACTGGCCTCCAGTACAGGCCTGCAGGACTCAAAAACTTGAACTGGTTGTTGATTGTGCTGATTCCTATAGGCCCTTGAGTGTCCCTTAACTGTGTAGACCCTTGGCGCCCAGTATACACACTGTTGCCATGTGTGTACACACACTCTCTTTGTCTGTTCCTGCCTCCCAAATACCCATCCTTGCAAATGTGAGAAGAGCTTCCTTCCACAGTTACCCGTTTATACTCAGAGACTTCTTGAGTAGGCAAAGTAGATAAACTATCATTTTCCTTCCAACAGCAAAATGGACTTTTGGGCTTTTTGTATGAGCATGGGCCTTATTTTCCTGTGGTATATAATATACCTTACCACAACAGTAAAAATGGTTCTGCTGCCTTTGTCTCAGACACACATTGAAGAGAGCCTTTGGCCATATTCTGCAGGCTGTAAAAATCACTAGCCCCAGAAAAGCTTCAGAAAAATTATCACCACCTCTTCAGAAAAGGTAAAATGGACATCTGGGATCCCTGGAGGCTTCTAGGCATGTTGTTTCCCTATGACTCTACTGCCTCACAACTCCAGCAAGTAATTCTATCTAGGCTGGACCCAAGGATCAAGAGCCTCTCTGTACAATGTGATCCCCAGAGAAGCTTTGGGCAGAGGGTCTCTTGTTTTGCTTTCTTCCAGGTGAACAACTCAAAACAGGGGGCTGTCCCTTTCCTGAACAAAGTAGCTACAGAGAGGCAGTCAGTGCACACTGGGGTGTCATCTACAAATTGTTTGGCTTGTGGGGCTGAGTCACTCATCTGATGGGAAAGAAGTGGCTAAGATTCCTTTGCTTTGTTTTGGTTTGGTGTTTCCTGCTCTAATCTTTTCTCCTTCTGCTCAACTATTTCTTGTTCCCTAATGCTTTGTGGCTTGTTTTAAAAATAGACGGTGTTTTGTTTTGTTTGTTTTGTTTTGTTTCTTTTTGGAGGGGGGTGTCAAGATAATAAAGGCATGGGGGAAAGGGCATTAGAATGTTGGATAAGGAATAAAAAGTTGGCTCAGATGAACAAGAAGAGACTAATTATCACTAAGGGGGAATCAAGAATGACTTTGTGGTCCTGGAGCCCTGAACAGTTAGTAGAATAGGAGTCATGTTCATTCTTGTCAGAAATAGTTTAAAAAGGGATCAGAATGTATTAAAGCAGGATAAATTCCCTTCACTGTGTTCCCTGAACCTCTTTGTTGCAACTTGAGTCCTTGTTTAGCAAATAAAAGAGAGATTTGAATGCTGAGGGTTAAAGGGAAGCCTGTTCCTCTCCCTTTAATATATAGAAGAGCTGAGAACATTTTCCCCTGACATAGCGTGACCCCTGTCAGGCTCCTAGTCAATAAGACAGAGTGAGATCTCCTGGTGTGAAGCCCCACTACACACAAGAATGTGCTTAGAGACTCCTACCTCTCTGTCCACGCGCTGTCAAGCTTTCTAAGATCTCTCAAGATTTTCAGAGGAACATTTGCATAATTACACTTCCTGGCTGTTTCCTGGCGTTTGCTGTTGTGTAGAGTGGCTGCAGCTCTTCCTCTCACCCTCATTTTCTAGTTGTGCACTATGCTCATGGCCAAGGCCAAATCCAATTTCTATAAAGTGAAAAATGGAATTCAGTTTAACCAGACAAGTGGTTGGGTTTAAGACTACAGAAGCAGACAACCTTGTACATCCCCTGTACACAATCTGAGAAAGACTTAGCATGTTCTCTTTATTCTTATTCAAAGAATGACTAGACAAGATTCACCAGGGACCATTTTGGGGAGTGTTCTTTCTTGGTTGGCAAAGGGAAGGGGGGATGACCTCATAAATTTCCTCCATCCCTAATTTTTAACGACTCTTTATGAGAACATTAGCTTTGTACGCTTTTACCCCAGGGTAAGCTGGCGCTCTTTGTGGGGAACTGTTTACATAGCTACATAGCCCTGTGAAATACTTGATTCAGCCAGATTGCATACGTGGTGAGTGAAAAAGCAGACTCATTTCCTCAGTAAACACATCTGCCTTCACAATTGCTTTCCTTTGCCTGAGCTCTGGTGACATTTTGAGAAATGACTCCGCAATCACTGAAAGTAGGGGTGGAGGATAGTCTTCAGCCTTTTGTTTTTCATTACTACCACTCCCTGTTCCCCAAATAAGATGAATTTACCAGATTTCACCTGCCAAAACCTATGGAAACACTGAGCCTTCTCCAACACCCTGCTATGACACTGATTATCTTTCTTCGTGTCACTGGTTCATAACATCAGCATGAATGTGGTAAGAACATAAGCTCTCCAACTCTAATAATAATATTCTGAAACTGTTTGCCTTGATGCACCTGCCATGAAATTATATCAAGCACTTTCTAGAATTTTCTTTACATAGTTTCTCCCTAGATGACCATCCTTTCTCCTTGTTTAGTTTGCTTTATCTCTTTCTCATGAGTCATCTTAGCCATCTTATTTCTTTGTAGTACATGTCTAGGTTTTGTTTTACCAACCAGCTCCTTCTGCCCATTTTCTGGGAGTTGCTGCTTCTTCTCCAACACCCATTCAGATTCTTACAAGGGGGGAATCTGGATCATAACCTCACCCCAACCTCAGCCCATCCTCTACACCCAGTGGGCATCTGACTCAACCTGAGCCAATTAGAAACTCTCTTTTGAGAATTTAGATTCCAATTTCTGTCAGACTGGTCTAGACAAAGGAGATACAACATTGTAAACTGTTGGCTATTGAGTTTTGTAGGAAGGAATAAAATTTTCTACCGTGTTGCAAAGGAGCAGAAGCTGGTCTGTGGGTACAAAACAAGCAGCTAGATTGGGAAAAACATAAATGAGATGAAAGTTGGTGAGAGAATGCCTGTGGGATTACCAAGACTTCCCTTTTAAAGCCTGTTGGTACATATACACAATGGAGTATTACTCAGCTATTAAAAAAATGCATTTGAATCAGTTCTAATGAGGTGGATAAAACTGGAGCCTGTTATACAGAGTGAAGTAAGCCAGAAAGAAAAACACCAATATAGTATGCTGATGCATATATATGGAATTTAGAAAGATGGTAATGATGACCCTGTATGTGAGACAACAAAAGAGACACAGATATAAAGAACAGACTGTTTGACTCGAGAAGGCAAGGGTGGGACGACTTGAGAGAATAACACTGAAACATGTACATTGCCATATGTGAAACAGGTCTCCAGTCCAGGTTCAATGCATGAGACAGGGTGCTCAGGGCCAGTGCACTGGGGTGACCTTGAGGGGTGGGATGGGGAGGGATGGCTGATTCATGTCAATGTATGGCAAAAACCACTATAATATTGTAAAGCAATTAGCCTTCAATTAAAATAAATTAATTAAAAGAAATCCTTGTGCTATACAACAGGCTCTCATTCAGTTCAGTTCAGTTCAGCCGCTCAGTCATGTCTGACTCTGCGACCCCATGGACTGAAGCACGCAAGGCCGCCCTGTCCATCGCCAACTCCTGGAATTTTCTCAAACTCATGTCCATTGAGTTGATGATGCCATCCAACCATCTCATCCTCTGTTGTTCCCTTCTCCTCCTGCCCTTAATCTTTCCCAGCATCAGGGTCTTTTCAAATGAGTCAGTTCTTTGCATCAGGTGGCCAAAGGATTGGAGTTTCAGCATCAGTCCTTCCAATAAATATTCAGGACTGATTTCCTTTAGGATTGACTGATTTGATATCCTTGCAGTCCAAGGGGCTCTCAAGAGTCTTCTCCAGCACCACAGTTCAAAAGCATCAATTCCTTGGCGCTCAGCTTTCTATATAGTCCAACACTCACATCTATACGTGACTACTGGAAAAACCATAGCCTTAACTAGATGGTCCTTTGTTGGCAAAGTAAAGTCTCTGCTTTTTAATATGCTGTCTAGGTTGGTCATAGCTTTCCTTCCAAGGAGTAAGCATCTTTTAATTTCATGGCTACAGTCACCATCTGCAGTGATTTTGGAGCCCAAAAATATAGTCTGACACTGTTTCCACTGTTTCCCCATCTATTTGCCATGAAGTGATGGGACCAGATGCCATAATCTTAGTTTTCTGAATGTTGAGCTTTAAGCCAACTTTTTCCTGTCAAGTCCAACCACTTTCTCAAAGTTAAGAACAGTCTATATTTTAAAAACCTGTGACTTTTCTTATCCATCATAATTTCTCTGTCATCTTTTTTTAAACAGCAGTTCAGGTCTGCTCAAGGCCTTTCCTTGACTACCTCTTTACACCAATCATCATTCATTTCTAGCCCTCTGGGCATGTGTGCATGCTAACTCACTTCAGTCATGTCTGACTCTTGTGACCCCATGGACTGAAGTCTGCTAGGCTCTTCTGTCCGTGGGATTCTCCAGGCAAGAGTACTGTAGTGGGTTGCTATGCCGTCCTCTAGGGGATCTTTCCAACCCAGGAATCAAACCTGCATCTCTTATGTCTCCTGTATTGGCAGACGGGTTCTTTACCACTAGCACAAATCCTCTGCTAATACTGTCACTCACTGAGGTGCTCCTGTGCTTAGAGTAGGTTTTCTTAGGTGGCACAGTAGTAAAGAACCTGCCTGCCAATGCAGGAGATGCAAGAGACACGAGTACAATCCCTGAGTTGGGAAGATCCCTGGAGTAGGGAATGGCAACCCACTCCAGTATTCTTGCCTGGAGAATCCCATGGACGGAAGAGCCTGGTAGGCTACAGTCNCTGCCAATGCAGGAGATGCAAGAGACACGAGTACAATCCCTGAGTTGGGAAGATCCCTGGAGTAGGGAATGGCAACCCACTCCAGTATTCTTGCCTGGAGAATCCCATGGACGGAAGAGCCTGGTAGGCTACAGTCCATGGGGGTCACAAAGTTGGACATGACAGAGCGACTAAGCATGGTGTAAGCACACATGTCCTTGGGGTCACCTCAGTCTCTACAGATCAGGAGAAAGAACACAGAAACTGCTTGTAGACAGCCTAAACACACGTAGTATATGCAAGACACCAAGAAATGCCCCTGCACAAAAAGCAAGTTATTTTTAGCACTGAGATTCAGTGAGAGTTCATTGAAAGTAGCTTTCATTAAGTGTGAGTCACAAGTAATCAGTCTTTGTGACATAACCTGTGAGTTAGTGAATTCCTACAAGTCTTGATGAAAACCATTCTTTATCTATGTGGTTATTAACAGGATTGTACAATTGCATAATAAGGTGAAATGAAGCCTTAAAAGCTTACTTCTCCATGCTAGTTTCAAAAAACAAACAAACAAAAAAAAACCTAGCCCCACACCATGTCTCATGGCTGGGCCTATGATTTTAAGATGTATACCCTAGGTTAGCAAGAAACCTGCTCTTAAGGGGCTGCCTTTTTCATCAGAGGACTTACCACTTGGCATAAAAATTGAAAGGCTCAGTGATTAAAAAGACAAAAATGCAGGATATATTCATATTTCTGAGGTTATATGGGACTGTGAGAATGTAATTTCTAAACATAGGTTCTAATTTTCTCTGGCTACAGAATGACATTATCTGTGTGAGAGTTCCATTTTCAGTGGTGAGTTTATCTTTTACTACCTTTTATCAGAGCAAATGATGGTGCACCAGGCACTTACTTCTCTGTGCCAGGAAGGGTCAAGTAGATAATTAATGTGAATTAATCTGTAAAAAAGAATAAAATCTCCAATTTGAATCCTGGTTTATGACTTGGTTTATGATGCAAGTGTGAAACTTCAAAGGGAGTTAACTCAACGTGGCACTTTAATTGCGTTTTATTATGTTTAAGAGCTTTATGGAAATTCTGCTGCCTGCCAAGAAATGGCCTTTGAGAATACTTTCCTCCTAAACAGGCTGCTGGGGCCCCTGTTCCCAGAGCAACTACAGAGAGGAGCCGCTCGCACCTTCCTCATATCTGAGAAAGAAGTTGCAAACAATTGCTAGGTGGTACACTGGCTTAGGCAAGAGCCAAGGATCATTTCTCTAATGGAAGGTGAAAGCACAGAAGCCAACAATTACCCCTCTGAAGATTCCGAATTCAAACATTCCCAAGGGAAAACTGGAAAATTTGTGTTGAGGGACAGGCTTTTAGTGGATCAAAACCACGAGGTATCAATTCTACGGTGACCTCAGAGATGGCCGTTTCCTCTACTCAAGGAAAAAAAACACCAACAAAATCCAGAAAATAAAAAATAAAATAAGTGGGACACACATATCTCTTCTTTGTACCTTAATTCAAGAGAATTTTCTTAATCATGTTGGCTTTGGCAAAGAAAAGACACCCTTTCTTTAATAGCCATATTGTCTCCCCACCCTCTTATCTCCTGTAGAGCATGACACTAAGGAAAAAGGGTTCCTAGGTTAACATGACCTCGGGTCTGAATCCAGGGCCCAGAGCCAGGATTCCTCCCATCTGACTCCAGCTCTGGTGCTGACTTGTCCCATGACCTTCGGCAAAGCCGCTGAGGCTCTGTGCTGGGTCTGCCCCCTCCTAAAATGACAAAGATGATGCCATCCACCCTGACTTCACTGGGGCATTGTGCAGACTAGTGGTCTCTGGTGATGGCAGGCTGAAGGAATGCTTAGAAAGGGAAAATGTTAGAGGAGAATTTGTTGATTTATTTGGCAGAGTAAGCGATAAAACAGTATGTTCAAAGGTGTTTCTGCAAAACAGAAATCAAGTAATGATATTGAAAAGTGACTTTGTTGTGAGAGGAAATTGCCCTCTGGCATGAATAGTTGGACTTTTCCTTTTACCCCTACTTATGGATTTGTTTGGTTGTTGTTGTTTAATTGCTAAGTCATGTCTGACTCTTTTGCGGACTGTAGCCCACCAGGCCCCTCAGTCCACAGGATTTCCCAGGCAAGAATACTGGAGTGGGTTTTCCTCTCCAGGGGATCTTCCATACCTAGGGATTGAACCCATGTCTCCTACATTGCCAGGCAGTTTCTTTACCTCTGAGCCACTCATCAATTAGCACTATCTTTCCATAAATGGTCACATCTATGGGTCTTTGAACTAAATTTACTTCACTTGAAATAAAGTAGAGAAAAAAAAATACACTATTTCCTCAAAGATAAGACACAAGTTACAGGGGAAAAAAATGTAGAGATTGGGATAACATTGGCAGTTGGGGGGAGTACTGCATTTTTCCAAGTTCTATTAAAACTTATTTATAGCTTTGGAAGTTGAAAAAAAGATTCAACCTCATATCTAGGGCTGTAAGATGATGGGCAGCATTTATTATTCATTTCATCATTCAGTAAACATATATCGAATATACTTATTTGGACAGAGTTCTTATCTTCCAAGAACTTAGACTTCATAAGAAAACATACATGCATCCAAAATTGTTGCAAGGCCCTAAAATGAGTGTCACAGAAGAGATACAGGATGATACTGTACTAGTAGGGATAAAGGTGAAGGATGTCTTACAAACTCTGTGGAAGTCAAAATCAAATCTGTCTTGTGAGGCTGAATGCTTCTCAGACAAAGTGATGTGTAAGAGTTTCCTGGGAATCTGAGGAGATTCAGACAGAAAACAGAGGGACCTGTGTGTTCAAAGGTATACAAACCAGAAACAATATTATAAGTTCAGAAAAGAGGTAGATGGAATTTCTGATGAAACAGAGAAAATGGTAGAAGAGGAAGCCAGAAAAGACAGGAAGGTCATCAGGGAGGGAGAATAACTCTGCAATCAACCTGCTTTTTTACCTTTATTTTTTAATTGAAGTCTAGTTGACTTACAATGTTGTGCCAATCTCTGCTATACAGCAAAGTGACTGTTAAACACATATATACATTCTTTTTTTTAAATATTCTTTTCCATTTTGGTTTATTCCAGGAGATAGTATTCTGTGCTATACAGGAGGACTTTGTTGTTCTTTTTTTAATTCTTATTCCAATCATTTACTCACCATGGTACCTAGGGCAACTTCTTAATTTCCCTCATAAGTGAAATGAGGGTAGTAATAGTGCATACACCATAAAGTTGTTATGAGAACTAAATTAAATATCATGTGGCAATATATGTGATTAGAACAGTGACTGGCACAAAATGACTTCTCAACTAATGTGAACTTATTGTTATTAGTTTAAGAAATTAGGTCTTTAGTCTTCTATAGTCAGAGGAAAGCCATGCAATTATCTTAAGAAAAGCAATGCCATGTCAAGATTTATATGGAGAATCAGAAGGAAATAGACTGAGAGAGGCTTTGTGTTAACAAGGAAGGAAGACTGAGAGGAAGAAGAGGAATTTATGGAACTGAGTGATAGTAAGTTGGAGGATTTCAGCCATTTCCCAGATCTGGGACTTTGGTGACTAGAACAGATGATGATAACAGTAACCCAAATAGGAAGAGACATAAGAAACAGGAAATGTGGTAGAAAATAATAATTCAGCTTACTTACATGTGCATTTTAAGCTATCCAGGGACATTCAGGTAGGGCATTCTACAGGCAAGTAGAGTCAGGCCTGGGTCTCTGAAAAAGCTTGGACTAGAAGTTCAATCTTGAGTGTTTTTGGATTGGTGATTATTCAGGGAGAAACACTAGTGTGTCCATCTGAGAAAGACTAGAAATAAGAGTGAGAGGGCACCAAGAGAGAATGAGCCTGAAGAAATCAAGGGAGAAGAGTTTGAGTCAGTCTGGAGTCATGTTTGGACTCTTAGCTTCACTCTATGTTTCCATGTTGCTACCCATCTATGGCCAGAGTCTGAGTCTTACTCCAAGCATCTGGAACTATTTGTATCATCTCTTGTGGTACACAACATTCTTCTTGACTCCTCTACACTTCCAAGCTATAGGGTTTGTTTTACACATGATTTTCTTTTGAACCACCACAAAATGCATGGCACAATATTTCTAAGAAAGGTCCAAGCAATCATTAAATGTGAAACAACATTTTTCCCTGATATTTTATTAACACATATTGGAATTGCAATCAACCGTGAACTCCCTGATGTTCAAGCCAGTTTTAGAAAAGGCAGAGGAACCAGAAATCAAATTGCCAACATCCGCTGGATCATGGAAAAAGCAAGAGAGTTCCAGAAAAACATCTATTTCTGCTTTATTGACTATGCCAAAGCCTTGACTCTGTGGATCACAATAAACTGTGGAAAATTCTGAAAAAGTTGGGACTACCAGACCACTAACCTGCCTCTTGAGAAATCTGTATGCAGGTCAGGAAGCAACAGTTAGAACTGGACATGGAACAACAGACTAGTTCCAAATAGGAAAAGGAGTACGTCAGGCTGTATATTGTCACCCTGCTTATTTAACTTATATGCAGAGTCCATCATGAGAAATGCCGGGCTGGAAGAAGCACAAGCTGGAATCAATCTTGCCGGGAGAAATATCAATAACCTCAGATATGCAGATGACACCACCCTTATGGCAGAAAGTGAAGAGGAACTAAAAAGCCTCTTGATGAGAGTGAAAGAGGAGAGTGAAAAAGTTGGCTTAAAGCTCAACATTCAGAAAACGAAGATCATGGCATCTGGTCCCATCACTTCATGGGAAATAGATGGGGAAACAGTGGAAACAGTGTCAGACTTTGTTTT
>SJYX01003033.1:123689-174666 GCA_006410675.1 Oreotragus oreotragus | reverse complement strand
AGATCCAACCAGTCCATTCTGAAGGAGATCAGCCCTGGGATTTCTTTAGAAGGAATGATGCTAAAGCTGAAACTACAGTACTTTGGCCACCTCATGTGAAGAGTTGACTCATTGGAAAAGACTCTGATGCTGGGAGGGATTGGGGGCAGGAGGAAAAGGGGACGACCGAGGATGAGATGGCTGGATGGCATCACTAACTCGATGGATGTGAATCTGAGTGAACTCTGGGAGCTTGTGATGGACAGGGAGGCCTGGCGTGCTGCGATTCATGGGGTCGCAAAGAGTCAGACATGACTGAGTGACTGAACTGAACTGATACAATGCAGGAGACCTGGGATCAATCCCTGGGTTGGGAAGATCCCCTGGAGAAGGAAAAGGCTACCCACTCCAGTATTCTGGCCTGGAGAATTCCATGGACTGTACAGTCCATGGGGTCTCAAAGAACTGAACACAACTGAGCAACTTTCACTTTCCCTTTATGCATATATGACTTTAAGAACAACTGGAAATCCAGAATCACTTTTTTTAAAAAGACAGTTTTGTTTTATTTTTTAAATTCAGCATACAAGCAAACACCATAAGCAAAGCCAAAACTTGGGAAAGTATTAGCAATTCATACCACAGACCAAGAGCTAACCTCCCTTATTATCTTATTACACAAAGAACATCTAGAAATTCAGGTGAACTTTTTCAGTGATAGTAAAATAAATGGGCATGAGCAGTTCACATACACAAAAGAAGAGATGTGAATGGCTCTAAACAACTGAAAAGGTGCTAACTCATTCATAATAAGAGAAAGTTGAATTAATACAGTGATTGCATTTTGCACTTTAGTGGAAAATACCCCAAAGTTGCCTGTATTGGTGAGATTATTGGGAAAATAGACACTAATACATTGGAGGTGGAGGTGCAAAATTGAAGTAACCTGAATAACCTTGAAGGAAGGAGATTTTATCAAAATTACAGATGCTTTTGCTGTTTGCTTCGGAAATCTCACTGCTAAGAATCTTGCCTACAGATAACCCTGAACAAGTTCAAAANGTTGCCTGTATTGGTGAGATTATTGGGAAAATAGACACTAATACATTGGAGGTGGAGGTGCAAAATTGAAGTAACCTGAATAACCTTGAAGGAAGGAGATTTTATCAAAATTACAGATGCTTTTGCTGTTTGCTTCGGAAATCTCACTGCTAAGAATCTTGCCTACAGATAACCCTGAACAAGTTCAAAATGATGTATAGAGAAGATTATTCATTGTGACACTGTTTATAATAGCAAAAGGTTGCCATTACAAACCTAAGTGACAGCAATAGGGTATTTGGTTGAGAAAAGTATTAATACCTTCTTAGAATATAGCAACATGCAACCATTAAAAAAAAAGAAAAGAAACATATTAGATTCTTATATACTAAGATGCAGAGATCTCTAAGACATTGTATGTTAAAAAATACAAGGAACAAAAAGAATACAAGGAACATAACTGCTATTTATTTGCTACTATTTGTGTGAGAAAGTGGGATGGTAAGAACATATGCATTTGCTTATAATTATAAAAAAATATTAAGGAACAGAGCTTTTCTTCTGGTGAATCCTTTATTCTTTGCTAGTACAAACAAATATTTAGTAAAAATAATTACCACAGGGGAGGAGGGTGGGATAGAAGGTATATTTGTTGTGGGATATATTCCATAGACAAAGCCCATGAATAAGTTCTAAACGACATTCAGTATTTTTATTAATGTTGTTAGAATTTAAAGTTTCTGATGTGAAAGAAAAGTTTAGTTACAAAATCAAAGAAGTAAAATTATAATGTTAAAAATAAATTAGAAATATCAGTATGAACTAGTAGTTTAAAATACATGTTGTTTATTATCTAGCACAGAAGTTGCCTAGAGAGGTCACTTTGGGAGCATCCACATTCATCATGCCCAGGTTTTTAATATCATTGCTCCCCCAAAGGGAACCAAGAGCCTTTAAGATGTACCTGATTTCTGGTTTAGGGCAGGGAGGGCACAAGTGATGAGCAAAAGAAGCTTTCACAGGTTACTGGGATCTTACCAAATGGTACAGAAGCCAGATTGTGCAGTTCCAACTAGCCACAGATATGACAATTTGAACATCAGAAAGAATACTGTGTGTCACTATGAAATGAAAACCAGTGATTCTCCAAGAATGCTCAAAGAGAAAAACAGAAAAAAAAAATATATGATGGTCACTATTTGAGGAGACTATTAAACCAAATCAACTTTTGACGATTAGTAATTTAAAAGGAGAAAGGTTAGCAGTTATCCTATCTGGAAGAAATTGTGTTTCTGGAACCAAACAGCTTCAGTTGGTAAGGGAGAGCTCTGCTTTACAAAAGACTAGCAATTGATACACATGAAAATAATAAATTTATCAGATTATTGCTGTGCAGCCACAAATGAAAGTTTTGATTCAGGCAGATTAATCACTGCTGATCAGTAAGGATGAGTTCTTGATCTGATACCATGTGCCAAAGATCTTGAGGCTGAAACCATCAGGTAGATGGTTGATGAAGAGCTAAACATTGGTATGGTGCCCAGACTGCACTCTATTACTCAAAGGGGAGAAATGAGCAATGGAAGGATTGGACTGTTCCTGATACTCAATCTAGCATCGTTAATAGTGGGGCAATTCATTTGGAGTGCAAAACGATGTCATAGGGAATGTACTCTGTCTCTAAATGTTTAACTCAAATCTAATAAATCCCTTCCTATTCATAAAAAGTTTGGGGATAGTTTCCTGTTTGTAGAAAATATGGGGAAAATAGGGATAAAGTAAATGATGTCTTCAGAAAGCAATCAAATCATAAGAAGAAATGACAATGAGATAAATGGGGGCAGAGACTGAATGAAGACTTTTCCCTACTTCCACAGAGCCATGTAACCTATGTACTAAAAATGGAATAAATAAACACTTAGTAGTGATTAGATATTTTATCACATCTTGTTAAACATGAACTCTAGGATATCGGAATGAGAAAAATAATTCTAAGTACAGCTAGCTATTCTGCCATCTTGAAAATAGGGTCGTCAGTCAGTAAGAATGTGGTCTTTCCACCTTCCATGTTGTCTCAGCTTCATGTAATATAACTCAGCTATAGCTCTGGACCACCAAGTCCAGAATGATCTTTTATAAGGGAGGAGGGAGAAAGGTTTAAGAGAGAGGGGACAAATGTATACCTATGGCTGATTCATCTTGATGTATGGCGGAAACCATCACAGTATTGTAAAGTAATTATCCTCCAATTACAAATTAAATTAAATTTTAAAAAAGAATGTCCTTTTTTATAAATGCAGTAGTCATGTTCCTTCTCCTGCCGTACCCACTTCCCCGTTACATAAGAACCTAACCCTGCCAGATAGCCAAAGGAAAGAAGGATGAGAAATTTCATTCTGGGAGCCTAAGGAGAATATTAGAAGCATAGGGTTTGGATATTGACGCTTTGGGTTCAGTTTCTCATAAGGATCTATAGCTGTTCTCATAGCAGTTTAGGTTGGTCAGACCTACTCTTGCAGCAGCGAAGAGCCAGCAGACCTGCTTTCCTTTTGCTGCTTACTGACATCAAATAGCAGTCATAAAGAAGACCATTGAGAAGATAGATTGTCCCAAATGTAAAACTTAGGGAAAATTGCAAAGGGAAGATACACCTGCAGATCAGAGGTGTCCCTCCTTCACTCCCACCCCAGGGGCCTGGGTCCTGACTGGCAGGCCACGGTGCCTCTGCTTCTGTGCACATATCAGGGTTAATAGATGGACTCACACTTAAATCATTTTCTACTTTCTGCAGATGGCACAGATTTAATTTTTGAGTCATTAGATAATAGTAACACTTTCTTATTTCAATGCCCAGTAAAGGTCCTTATTTTGAGTCCCTGGGAAAAAGGCAGTGAGTGATCTCTCGGGTCTTCCCAGGTGGCGCTACTGGTAAAGAACCAGCCTGTCAATGCAAGAGACATAAAAGACATGGGTTCAATCCCTGGGTCAGGAAGATCTGGAGGAGAGCACTGGAGTGGGTAACCCACTCCACTTTATTGCCTGGAGTGGGTAACCCACTCCACTTTATTGCCTGGAGCGGGTAACCCACTCCACTTTATTGCCTGGAGCGGGTAACCCACTCCACTCCTCCTGGAGCCACTTTATTGCCTGGAGAATCCCATGGACAGGAGCCTGGCGGGCCACAGTTCACTGGGTTGCAAACAGTTGGACACGACTGAAGAGGCTTAGCATACAGCGTGAGGAATCTTCTTTGTAGGGATTCTTATCAACCATATAAAGAGCAGTAATTACCTCAGGAGCAACACACAAAGAAATGGAAGGATTTAAAACTGGGTTCCTTGGGAGGAGGATTCTTCTTGGGCTATCACTGGAGTCTCAAATTAGAGAAATGGGTGGATGAGGAGACAGAAATTGAGGATATTTGCAAACCTTGAAGTTGCAGGGGAATTAAATTCAAAGTCTGATTGATATTTGACCTGGCAAGTCACACTATCCCCAAACACCATTCCCCTGAGCAAAGGAGAAATTATGGTCATGGTAAACAAAAGGAACTTAGAAATCCAGAGAATATTTCAGCAAAAAGTTTTGAAGAAACCCTAAGTGAAGGGTTCACAGAAGTGACCACTTGCCAAAAAGAGGAGTAGAAATTGGGAGACAACATCTGGGAAGATTCTCAAGAGCATCAAGGTAAGGCGGGGGTGGATAAGTTTATAGGGAGCCTAATGAAGCCATTTATGCAACAAGTATTTGAGTATCTTCTAAGTGTTAGGCATCATGCTAGGTGCTAGGGACACATGGGTGAGGAAACTCAGATACAATTCTAGCCTTGATGGAGCTGCTGGAGGAGGAGGGCAAGCACCAAGATCACAACTGTGCTAAACACCACAGAGGCTAGGTGCTCAGGACTGTGAACGTTTGTAGTAGGGAGATTAGTGTTAGGCATCATGCTAGGTGCTAGGGACACATGGGTGAGGAAACTCAGATACAATTCTAGCCTTGATGGAGCTGCTGGAGGAGGAGGGCAAGCACCAAGATCACAACTGTGCTAAACACCACAGAGGCTAGGTGCTCAGGACTGTGAACGTTTGTAGTAGGGAGATTTCTCTCAGTTGAAAAGTTCAGAGATGGTTTCTTGAAGAAGTGATGCTCAAGATGAATCTTGAAGGGAACGTGGGATACAGCACTAATAGCATGTGTGAGACCCAGAGGACCAGAAGAACGTGGCTCTTCAAGGGACAGAGAGAAGCCCAGAGTGGGAGAGAGCCTGATGCAAGATCAGAGTGGTCTTTCTCCTGTAACAACGATGGTTCTTTATTTGGCAAGGAAGCTGGCTGTTTTCCCAACATTTTCTTTCTATTTGCTGGTCCAGGGACTGCATTACAAAGATTGTGTTCTGGGTCAAGATGTCCATGATCCATAGCTAACAAATTCAAGAGTGTGCTTGTCAACCACTAAAGGCTAGTTAAATATTATTTTGTGCTGGGTCCTGAACTAGGAGATGGTTCCTTAAGATATCCGTATTTCCCCACGTCTTAAAAGTCTCAGCTGGCTCATATTAGTGAAATGTTTCACCTGCTTGGATATTTTGACCAATATCTTAATTCTGTGACCAATATCTTAATTCCATCTGTGGAAGCTCTCTTGCAATCAGAACTAGCATATGTTATAGTGAATTGCAGAGCACGGTCTTGCCGAGACATTTTCTCTAGTTTCTTGAAATTCCTCAACATGGATCCATAGTAAAGAACAACCCAACTGAAAAAGAGAACCTGGCTCTTTGTTCCTTATGTACTTATCCATTAATCTGCAAGATTCAGAACTAGCATATGTTATAGTGAATTGCAGAGCACGGTCTTGCCGAGACATTTTCTCTAGTTTCTTGAAATTCCTCAACATGGATCCATAGTAAAGAACAACCCAACTGAAAAAGAGAACCTGGCTCTTTGTTCCTTTTGTACTTATCCATTAATCTGCAAGACATTCCTTCAACTTTCAAGTCTGGCTTATTTTTCCACAAATGGTAGTACTGGACCTTTAAACTCACAGTAGGAATGAATAGATTTTTAAGCCAAAATGTTTCTCTATCCACGAGAATGTTTCATTCCACTCAAAATATTGTTAAGAACGAGATCCTTCTAGCGTTTTGTTGCTCTCTAGCAGCCTTTTATTCTCAGTCAGAAAGAGTCTGGGCCCCAAAATTTTCAATCTTGGGATAAATTCCAACTCAGTAATGGTTTATCAATGTACCAAGTAGGACCACGATGCTGTAATTCTGATTCCAAAGTAGTAAAGCATGATTGTGCCCTGTTTCTATTTGACTTCTAAGTGGTTGATCTCATAGACAAATTGGATTCTTACTACTCCCTGCCTTAGCAAATAAGACGAACATCCTTTAGGAAAGGTAGCTTGGCTTTGTCATGCAGTTATCACACCTATCTGCCAGCTTCTCCCATTTGCCTACAGCCATGAAACACTGACATAGAGTTTTTAGAAAAATCTAGAGTCTTAGAAACTCCACAAGAATCATTCAACCAATCTACTTTCCTCTCTCCTTGATCCTGGGTTATACCCTGTCAAATTGTTGCCCAGCGTCAGTTTACAGACTCTGCGTGTTAATGGTGGTTCACTGTTAGTTTGTCTGCATAAATCTGGTTTATTAATACTGCTAACTTTACATTTCAAATTGCTCATTATAACTCACTAAGGACTAGGGGCACTACATTGTGCTAAGTCTCTAAAAGGGACAGAATAAGATTTACAAATATATATATATATATATATATCTGTTCTTGCATCTTAAAGTCTCTTGAGGAAGAAAAGATAATGGACACAGACCAACTAGAGGGTCATATTTTTGTTATTAGGACCTTCTTGTTCTTAAAGATTTCACTGCATCTGCCTCGAGGTTCCCAAATGATTTTTCCGTATCATTTTCTCTGCTTCTGTTTTCCTGTGGTTTCAGTTCTGTCCCTGTACCATCCACAGACATCACGTTCTACTTCTTCAGAGTCAAAAACTGACTGACAACAAAGCATTTTTTAAGTTTAGTAGCTCCACTGAAGATGTCCAAGTCCTGGAGGAGGAATTGCATCTCAAGGTCCTCTGTGGTTTGACCTCCTACTGCCAAATCTTCTTACTCCCATTTTTTGTGTCTCTGTACCTCAGTAGCCAGCATATCCTTTCCCCTTTTCTCACAAAACAGTCACAGAATGTTGTAGGTACTGCAGAGGAAAAGTCAGGGAGGTCATGGGTCTGCTGCTTCAGGCATGCAGCACGTAGGCCTGATCTGTTGTCGTGCGTTCTTCCTGAAGCAGACCCTTAGTTAAAGAATTTTTTCTTTAGGAGGTAATCTCAGGAAACAGATGAAGAATGAGGAAGGGAGGTAAGAAAAAGAAGGAAGACAAGAGGAGCTCAGTGCTGCCAGGAATCTCTGGAAGGGAGTATTGAAGCAAATTTTTCAAAAGGCATATCATGTCTCTCACGTAAACATAAACATGTATAAAGCTTGTGTTCAACTCCACTGACAAGGGAACCAGTAAGATGTTACAACACATTCAAGTGAAAATTTAACTTATTCTCTGCTGGATAAAAATCCATTGATTTTGTCATGAGTGGGGAACATTGGCTTCACCATCAGTACTCTTCAAATTAGCGTATGCCTCTGCAGAGTGATAGAATATCTAGTTAAAGACTCTCCAAGCTGCACACCCTTAGAAAATAGACAAAGCCCCAAGGGTTGTTAGACCACAGCTCGAATTCATCTCTTTTGCCTGTTTCAAAATCTCTCACAGTTTTTGCTGACAGCAGTGTGAAACATATCTCAGAGTTGTCCCACCTGAATGGCAAGGAAGCTGCAGAATTTATGGACTGAGCCCAGTCTACCATCAATTGAGGAGTTTTGACATTCTGGCCTTTCCAGCTTGTTCTGTTCAGGGGCCAAGCACAGTCTCCTGACCATTAAAAAAAAAAAAAAAAAAAAGCTCTTAGGCAGAGTCACAAGTACTGGCAGGAAACTGCCTGCTGTGTGCAGAGGTGAATGCCAAAGGAAATGGGGGGAGGAGGAAAGAGGGGACACCAATCGTGCCTGATTTATTTGTCCTGTTTACTTATTGGCTGATTTATCATTTTGTCTGTTTCACATTTCCCATCAGAGGGTAGGTTCCCTGAGGGCCAGATATTTTCTTCCGTACTCTTTACTATCTCCCCAACTGCCAGGCACATGGTAGGTAATCCATAAATATCTGATACATGTTGTTGAATGAATGAGGATCTCAAGCTGGGCCCAGAAGACAGATTGGAGTCCCAGTTAGAGGACGGGAGTTTGCAAGAAACTCCAAGAGGCCCATACAGTCAGGCTTTGTATAGTGTCCTTAGAACCAATCACTTGCTCCATGGCCAACCTCCACCCCATCCCAAGTCTTGTTCATATTAAAACAGAGGAACATAAAGTACAGACTCTGCTTTCCACATACTTGAAAAGAACCAAGAACACAATATTACACCTTCTTCCCACTGCCAATTACTATGCATTCAATATGTTTTTGCTCATACACACGAAAGCCCTTATATATATTTTCAAGACTGAGAGCAAAGAAAGTAGACAAGAGGCATGGGACATTTTCTGGGAAGCACACAGTACGTTTGTTAGGACAGATATGGAAAAGTCTATGAAAAAGCTCAATTGCATGTAGGCATCACTGAACAGACCCAAGAGATGCACTGGTTTTATTAAGTAGCCAGATGGCCTTCAAGAGTAGCCAGAAGAGCAGAGAGGCCCAGATGACAAATGATGAGAGGCCCTCCCTGTGGGCATTTTTTGAGACAACGTGTTGACATTAGGTATGGAATAAATCCATAACTGTACTGTTCATGCAAATTCTCAAGACAAGCAGGTGCTATTCACTGACCTTACCCAATGAAATTTTGCCAGAGAAAATAGCCCAACTCTTTTAAATTCAATTTTGGCAGATTCCTTCTCCCATCCCTCCTGCAAAAATTCAAAATTCCAAACAACAAACAAAATGGGGGAAACATAACTTGAAAATTGTCCTTTATCTGAAATGGTTGACAGATGCCTTGCAGAAATTTGGAGTATTGTCCAGCTGCTTAGAATCTACTCATATGAAATGGAGTGCTCATGAAAGCATCACCATTGTCAGATTATAAGTGAGCAAAAAAAAAAAAAAAAAAAAAACCACTATTAAATGGATACATGCATTTTTATTGGT
This sequence comes from Oreotragus oreotragus, assembly GCA_006410675.1. Taxonomy (NCBI): domain Eukaryota; kingdom Metazoa; phylum Chordata; class Mammalia; order Artiodactyla; family Bovidae; genus Oreotragus; species Oreotragus oreotragus. The sequence goes on along the minus strand of SJYX01003033.1, from coordinate 165,418 downwards.
GTCAATACTATGAACCAGTGACATTAAATTGTTTCAAAATTCAGAGAATGTTGTAGATTGCATATAGGTTTTAGCCCTGAGAAGAAACTCTAGGGTTTGTCCATGGTAATGTAAATGTCCATTGTGTGTGTGTATGCGTATGTGTTTGTTGTTGAATCCATATTCGATTCTTTAGGGAGAGACGACTCTGAGAACCTGACCACACTGTGCAGTTGAGTTGCCCGCGGAAGGTAGTTGGCAGCCAGAGGAAAAATGGCAGTGGATAAGCTATCCCACCTCCTCTTAGAGGTCATTTTACTTTTGGATGACTTAGAAATTATCCAATCATTTGCTCAAAAAAGGAATTTTTGAATTACTACTGTGTAATACACTGGTTATTTTTGTCATTTAAAAAGAAAGATTTTCTTTTCCTTCATGGAGCTTATGAATTGTTGTGGAGAATAGCAGCAGATAGATAGATCAAAGATACACTTTAAAAAACACTAAGCAACAAATGTACAAAATTGCAGAGAAACATTTTTAGTGGAGCATATACACTAAGAAAATAGAGAAATATATGAAGTAACTATAAAAATAGAGTAGAGTATGGGAACTTAATGATGGGAACTGAGAGAAAATTACTGGCATTTCGAGAAAGCCAGCAATCCATCACTTGTCAACAAGAACTCCTAGAGGATCGGCTGCATGCCCAGGACTATGCAGGAGGCATGTAAAGAAATGTTAAGTATAATTTTTGCCCTACAGGACCCCAGATCACAGTGAGGATTCAACCCTGCACAGAATGAGTGAATAACAGAATGAGTGAATAACTCCTGTATGTAGTTAAGAAGAAAACAAGTTAGCATAGAGAAGGAAGGTTCTTAGAGAAAGNTTTTGCCCTACAGGACCCCAGATCACAGTGAGGATTCAACCCTGCACAGAATGAGTGAATAACAGAATGAGTGAATAACTCCTGTATGTAGTTAAGAAGAAAACAAGTTAGCATAGAGAAGGAAGGTTCTTAGAGAAAGCGTGTTTGGGGGAATCTTGGTTAGGAAACAAGGAGTTAGGTTTTACTTTGGCCACTTCTATCCAAGAGATTATTCAGATGCAGAACCAGATGAAATTGCCTCAGATTCTCGCCTGTTCTAAAAACCCAGCCGCCTTTTCACTGTTAAGAGAGTGATCATGATGGGGAGAGTATGTAGCAGTGTCCAGCATTAGTGTTACAAATGGAAAGAACGTGGCAACTATAAAATGCCATCCAAACAGTGAGAAGTGGTCACCGTTCCAGGGGAAGGAGCAGGATACTGAGATTCTGTCACAATGCCTTCTCTGAATTTTCACTGCTTGTCAGTGGATATGAGAATCTCTTCCTTAAAATCCTACTTAGCAAACTGTTTCATTCTCTGCTCTTTACACCTGACCTAGTGGAATGGACAGCAGCAGCATCTATTCAGGACCCAAATGTCCAGGAGGCGGATCTGTTCTTTCTCTTCAGGTCTAGGGCAGTGAAAGCCTGATCCATCACTTGAGGAACAAGGTTTGTGCTACAATCATTCTGATTGCAGGGACATCAATATTGACAAAAATGCCCCTGAAATGTTGATAAACGCAGAGCATGTGCGGAATTTATATGTCATGCATGGGGTGGGGTCCATCAGACAGACTGAAAGCTTTGCACAATCCAAAGGAATAGAATACAGCAGAATCCATGCATGTTGGCATGCAGCCTCCAGGCATGATGCAGATGCATGAGGAGCTCATGGAAAAGACTGACTCTGTACCAGCTAGGAGCAGACAGAAGACAGCAATAAAGTGAGGACCAGCGCCTGGCTTCTGCTTCTGCCTCTGGAGGACACCCTGGCAGTGTCTCCAGATACTCTAAAGCCACGGGTTTTGAATTGTTGGGAAAGTTAGCGAAAATTTTGCTAAATACGGTTCTTTTTCCTTCTTCTTCTTCTTTCTGCAGTTATCATCACCATCTTCTCTTCTTGTTTGGAATTTGTCCAAGTGCTTTTGGGACAATCTGAAGCTTAGAGTCAAGACTATCATGTTGACTTGGTTACCCCTAACTCTTTCCTCTATGCTCAGAATAGGGCTAGACTAATGGATGTAAAACATTACACTATGACTAGAGATCCCATGAGTTGTTTCTGCATAGGGTATGGACATTTGTCTAACAGAAAATATGCCCTTTGAGAACAAACATCCTCTCAAGTGATAATAGCTCATTAAGAACTAGGCTGATTTAATTCTATTAAAAATTAATAGAGTTTCAGAAGGTGGTGCAGTAGTAAAGAACCTGCCTGCCAATGCCAGAGACTCAAGAGATGTGGGTTCGATCCCTGGGTCAGGAAGATCTTCTGGAGAAGGAAATGGCAATCTACTCCAGTATCTTGCCTGGGAAACCCCATGAACAGAGCAGTCTGGAGGGCTACAGTGTCGAAGAGTCAGACAGCACTGAGCACACACACGCACACAAACATATGTGATTAGTAGTTATTGTATTCAGTACCCCGTATCAGTCATTCAAAATTTGTGCATACTTATAAGTATAAGTAAAAATATTAAAGTATAGAGTTCTTCCTTTCAGGAAGGCCAAGAAAAGGAACTCTATTCAATACATATATTAAAAAAAAAAAAAAAAGTGACAGTTGGGGCAAGCCCTAACAATCTTTTAAAGTCTATTATCAGTGTAAATGAGCCAGCCAGATTTACATAGACTTGGTGAGACTTCAGAGACTCCCTGGCATCAAAGACCTCATCCAGATAAACTGCCTGGAGAAGAATGAGAGAACAAATAGAGGAACTGGCTTGCAGACATTAACCCTTTCTGGGCTTATCCCTGATATTTGCACAGAGTCATCTGGGTTAGGTTTGGAGGGTGACTCAGTAGAGAAGAAGGAGCAAGAGATTAGAAATAAGAAGTCCAGGCTCCAGTTTGCTTGCAATCTGCAGGAGAGAGAAGGGAGCTGATGCCTCTTCACTTCTGTGTGTTCTGGTCTGCATCTTTGTGGTATCATTTCTTTCCTCAAGGTGCTTTGTAGTATCATTTCTTTCCTCAGGGTGCTTTGTGGTGTCATTTCTTTACACAGGGTGCTTTGTGGTGTCATTTCTTTCCTCAGGGTGCTTTGTGGTATCATTTCTTTCCTCAGGGTGCTTTGTGGTATCATTTCTTTCCTCAGGGTGCTTTGTGGTATCATTTCTTTCCTCAGGGTGCTTTGTAGTATCATTTCTTTACTAAGGGTGCTTTGTGGTATCATTTCTTTACTCAGGGTGCTTTGTAGTATCATTTCTTTACTCAGGGTGGCAGTTGAGTTATCCTCAAGGATGCCTTTTCGTTCCCATGGGCTCCTTCCAGTCTCTAAACTTTAATAATTTCCCTTTATTACTCATCTGTGGTAATAGCTGCCCTTGCAGTTACCACTTGCACAGTGTGTCACTATCCAATTCTTGCCTCTTTGCTTGTCTGGCGCAGGGAATTCTTGCTTTGCACAGTTACAATAGATACAAGCTTCAATTACTGCAATATAGTTAAATTATTCCAATTTCCCAACAATACAGTCTAATGTTAGTTGCTATATTAATAGCATATTAACTGAGAGCAATTGCATAACATACAGACTTTGTTGCCAGCTCTTTAGTCCACAAGTCATTATGTAAATAACAGATGTGCACCATGATTGGTGACCGAGCACATTATTTCTTTCTAAATCCGTTTGATTGGTCACTCTGCGTCTGTTGCTCCCTTCCCACACACAAACAGCAAAGCATGCAGCTGCATTGTCTCCCAGACTCACAGTGATAGACCCACGTGGCATTTGATGAAAAGGAGGGAACTGGTCAATAAAGATGAAAATGCAGCAACAAAAAGGAAAAGTGGTAATATTAGCAGGGGAATTTAGATTGAACAGAATGGAGTTATAGGAGAAACAGTTGACCAAACATTGATATTGCTGTCCTTCAAGAGACTCTGGAAGTATAGGCAGAGGACAAACTTACAGCATAAATGAGGAAAGTGGGTTTGGCTTGAAGGATGAAGGTGTCTGAGAGGAAAAGACACTGGCAAGACACTTCACATCAAAGAAACTCTAGGAGATATTTTATGACATCGAAAACTTGAGAGGTAAAATGTTGAGAACTGACCCAAATGTAGAAATGAGTATGACAATTTGCTGATGCACAAATAAGATGCTTGATAAGCATGATAATTATAAGACTGGAAGAAGACAAGCAAGCACTTGTTCAGATTCTTCTCTCTCTGTTTTTTTAAGAAAGTGATTTATTAGAAGGAGTAGTCCTTGCTCATTTGTGGGCTGATGGAGTAGTCTTTCTTGGCCATTGCCTCTGAGTCTAGATCTGAACTCCAATTATCATAGATCAAAAGGCTGGTGATCAAAAGTACAGATGCAGGCGGACCTTGAAACCCATGAGGACGAGTTGGAATCTACAAGGATAAGCTGGAGCCCTTGTCTGTCTCTCACACCTCTGATTTCAAGTTTGGCCATTGAGCTGTCCACTCATGGCCCAGGACATGAGGAAGTGGAAGCAGAGGATCTGGCAAGAGCTTGAACAGCAGTAGATCCAAGTGCTGCCCCAGTGAGATGAGCTAATCCATCTAAGATAGCTTGCATGATCCACCACAGCCCATGAAGCCCTGCGCTAACCTTTAGTGCATGAAAAGTGTGGCTGGTGCTTCACTTCTGCCTTCCAAATCTATCACAAAATATTTCCTGTGGCATAACTAACCCTGAATCGTACAAAGAAGGAATTTCTGGGAAACACGGTTCAGCTTAGCTAAGTGACCACAACCCAAAGCCACCACATGTGGCCTGTAGGACCTGGCATGAGCTGGCCCCTGCCTACTTCTCCATCACTGTCTGAGTAGACTTCCCCCCGCTTTCTATTCTTTTTTGTCTCTTTTTGTTCTATTGAAGTATAGCTGATTTACTAGGTTGCACTGATTTCTCCTACACAGCAAAGTGACTCAGTTACATATACATATTTTTTCATTTTCTTTTTCATCATTTATCATGTATTCCCCTGTGCTATAAATGTTTTATAAAGATATGAAACACTTTTAAAGCATTAGAAACATGGATATTTAATTATAGGGTGCTAAACAGTATCAGTTTTACCATGGTTCTCATTTCCTTATATATTTACAACAACAATAAGAGACATTAATGTTTTGACAATAATTTCTCAAGTTTATAGAACAATCATAGTTTTCTCATTGATTATTAAGATCACTTTCTATAGCTGCAGCTTGCACAGTAACTTTTACAGTCCCGTGTTACCAGGAAAAACAAAGACTGCCTGTATATGGTTCATTTTTTAGAGTAAATTCTTTCTGTTTAAGGTGTGGATTCTGTTCCCTGACTTGACCTGGATCGATACTCCAGCCTTTTTTTTTTTTTTTTTACTTTTATTGGAGTATCGTTGATTTACAATGTTGTATCAGTTTTGGGTGTACATCAAAGTGAATCAGTTATGCATATACATATATCCACTCGCTTTTAGACTCTTTTCCTATATAAACCATTACAGAGTATTGAGGAGAGTCCCCTGTGCTAGACAGTAGGTTGTTATTAGTTATCTCTTTTGTATATTGCAGTGTGTATATGTCGGTCCCAATCTGCCAAGTTATCCCCCCTCCCCTTTCCCCACCTAGAAACCATATGTTTGTTTTCTACATTTGTGGCTCTGTGTATTGACAATAAGTTTATTTGTACCATCTTTTACTTGGGTTTCTCTTACCTTGGGCATGGGTTGTCTCTTCACGGCTGCTCCATAGCACAGCCGCTGCTCCTTACGTTGGACGAGGGGTATCTCCTTACCACTGCAGTTCCTGACCTTCAACGTGGGACAGCTCCTGATTATATTCTTTGCAGCCAAAGATGGAGAAGCTCTATACAGTCAACAAAAACAAGACCAGGAGCTGACTGTGGCTCAAATCATGAACTCTTTATTTCCAAATTCAGACTTAAATTGAAGAAAGTAGGGAAAACCGCTAGACCATTCAGGTATGACCTAAATCAAATCCCTTATGATTATACAGTGGAAGTGAGAAATAGATTAAAGGCCTAGATCTGATAGATAGAGTTCCTGATGAACTATGGAATGAGGTTCGTGACATTGTACAGGAGACAGGGATCAAGACCATCCCCATGGAAAAGAAATGCAAAAAAGCAAAATGGCTGTCTGGAGAAGCCTTACAAATAGCACTGAAAAGAAGAGAGGTGAAAAGCAAAGGAGAAAAGAAAAGATATAAGCATCTGAATGCAGAGTTCCAAAGAATAGCNCCTGATGAACTATGGAATGAGGTTCGTGACATTGTACAGGAGACAGGGATCAAGACCATCCCCATGGAAAAGAAATGCAAAAAAGCAAAATGGCTGTCTGGAGAAGCCTTACAAATAGCACTGAAAAGAAGAGAGGCGAAAAGCAAAGGAGAAAAGAAAAGATATAAGCATCTGAATGCAGAGTTCCAAAGAATAGCAAGAAGAGATAAGAAAGCCTTTTTCAGCAATCAATGCAAAGAGATAGAAGAAAACAACAGAATGGGAAAGACTAGAAATCTCTTCAAGAGAATTGGAGATACCAAGGGAACATTTCATGCAAAGATGGGCTCAGATAACTTTTAGAGAACATTTTCTCAGAAACAACTGTGATTTTGTTCAGTGTAAATGACTTTCCCAAGATTTCCAGTTTTTCTATTCACTTTAACCTTCTCCAGTAGAAACTTTTCAAAATTTCCAGAATCAAAATTCCATCTTTGTCAGGAAGCATTTAACAGGAGGCTTCCTGTGTGCTGTTTTGGATCTGTCAGGAATTCTCTGTTCCTTATTAATTACTGAATTTTCAGGAATTAAGAGAAGAGGCAATCCTCTCCCAGGGGCTGAGAATCCAGGCATTTCCTTCATTAGTTTTTCTATATGGTGATAAGTACCCTCTTCCTTTTTATGAACCATATGGTAATAGCTCTGCTGAAAATAGCTATCTTGTAAGACAGTATAAATACCTACACAATGTTGAATAAAACACTGTTGCTCCATCAGAGATCTGGTCCCTGTGTCTTTCTCTTTCTTTCTCTCTCTCTCTCAGGCTATTTCTTTGGAACACAGAGGCCCTCTGGGTTCACTTTCCTGCCTGGGCTTCTAAGACCCTCTCAGGAAGGTGCTCTGCGCCTTCCCATCATCGAGAGGGTGCCTGAGGCCTCCGGGAACAGAACAAGCCCCATGCAGGGGCTTTATTGGCTTTCTGTGTAAATCAAAGAGTATCAGCCTCTTTCTCTCCCCTTTGCTTTCTTATCGGTCGACTTTGGACCACCAGGTTCTGATCCAGTAAAGGACCTCAACACACCTTCTACTGGATGAGTAAAATCCAAAGTAAAATTCCAGGTTGACTCTTAAGCTTCTTGTCTTTGTTTGGCGCTATCTTGAAGGCTTGCTGTATGATCAGAGAGCTGTATTTGTACTTTTAATTTATAATTTTATTGCATTGATATCAAAGAATGTTATCTGTACTGTTTCTACTTTTGGAATTCATATACTTTCTCTCTACGGCCAGTGTAGGATTGATTTTTTTTATTAATAAATATTTCAGGGGCAAATGATTTAAACTCTTTGCTATAGGATGTTCCTCTTTTGTCATTCAGTTCAGTTCAGTCACTCAGTCGTGTCCACCTCTTTGCGACCCCATGAATCACAGCACGCCAGGCCTCCCTGTCCATCACAAACTCCCGGAGTTCACTCAAACTCACGTCCATTGAGTCAGTGATGCCATCCAGACATCTCATCCTCTGTCATCCCCTTCTTCTCCTACCCGAATCCCTCCCAGCATCAGAGTCTTTTACAATAAGTCAACTCTTCGCATGAGGTGGCCAAAGTACTGGAGTTTCAGCTTTAGCATCATTCCTTCCAAAGAAATCCCAGGGCTGACCTCCTTCAGAATGGACTGGTTGGATCTCCTTGCAGTCCAAGGGACTCTCAAGAGTCTTCTCCAACACCACAGTTCAAAAGCATCAATTCTTCAGCGCTCAGCCTTCTTCACAGTCCAACTCTCACATCCATACATGACTCCTGGAAAAACCATAGCCTTGACTAGATAGACCTTTGTTGGCAAACTAATGTCTCTGCTCTTCAACATGCTATCTAGGTTGGTNAGCGCTCAGCCTTCTTCACAGACCAACTCTCACATCCATCATGACCACTGATATCTTAGTGCGCACCAAATACTGTAAGCACTTTACATTGGCAAGTTGTGGATTAAGTTTTATATACAGCTCTGTCCTGAAGCAACAAACTGGCCAGATCACTGATGGATTTTTTTCTTTGACTTCTATAAGAATTAATTTTTCCCCATTAAAGTCACAGCTAACAAATAACACCGCTTCTTATAAAACTGAAAACAGCCCTGTGACAGTCATGCCTGAGTAAGTATGTAGCAATATGAAGTGGATGATGCAGACTGGAAGCTAATGGTTGCTTCTCCACTCAAGATTTATTTCCACTGTGTTTAGGTGAGAAAATAGATGTGGAGATTTCTAAGACAAATCTGGTTTCTTAGAAACACGAGTAATTGCCCCCATTGGCGTGTTCCAGAAGTAGAGCACTGGGTGCTTGACAGATCGTGAGCTGACATCACATTTCCAGGATGGAGTGCTGGTCTGTCTCCGAGCCTCCGAGGGGAAGGAGGCTTAGACACTGGCACTAAGTAAAGCTGCAAAACTGCTGGCTGCTGAAACTCTTGCCTTTGCATGTAAACTTGAGGTCCTTTAATAACACGAAGGGGTCTGTGTATATTAAAATTCCATAGTAGACATTCGCTGGCTGTCAGACACCAAGGCGAGCAACGAAGAAGGGATGAAAAGACAAATTCAGGTGTTTCTTTGATCTGAGGCCTAGAAGATGCTGCAGTTCGCACTGGAGGCCATTCCTGGTGGCTCTGTCCCCTGCTTTGGTGTTCTGTGTACAAACGCATGTTCGGTTTTAAAAAATGAGACCTGAGTTGGCAGCTCTATCTAGTTGGGTTTCTTTTTTCCAAGACTCCTTCCACTTGGAGGAAAAGGGGAAAAGTTGAGAGAAGCTTGCTGTGGAGGCACAGGTGGGAAGGATAGGGTTCCTGTGGAAGGGAGTGTTGGAGGAAGAAAGATCTTGAGATGATGAGGGCAGGGAGGAGGGGAGGGCGGGCTGCAGAGCGGAGCAAGAGTGATCAGGTGTGTGGTCAGGGCCAAGGCGTGAGGCCGGCCGCCAGGGTTTCACTCCTCCCAGTGACTCTTGATCTTGGACGCGGTGAGAGGGGCATTCTTTTACTTTTCTTTAGTATTTATTTATGTATTTGGCTGTGCTGGCACTTGGGATCTTCAGTCTTGACTGCAGCATTCCCTATCTACAGTTGTGGCGTGGGGCCTCTTAGTTCAGCATGTGGGAATCTGGTTCCCTGCCCGGAGGTCGGACACAGGCCCCTGCACTGGGAGTTCGAAGTCATCCGCTGGACCACCGGGGAAGTTCCAAGAGGAGGACATTCTTTCTTAAACTTTTCCTCTAGACATTTTGGGTGAATACAGAGCTCCAGCATATTTATTTCTCTACCTGGAATCTGTCCTTCGAATATACCTGTGGAGAGGGCAGGTTGCTTGGACAAACTGAATGTTCAAGGTCAACCTAGTATTTCTGGCAGGACAACAGATGTACTTCATTTGTTCTTGAGTGGATGAGAGAAGAAGAGGAAAAAATCTAATTTAATGCAGATGAATATGTAAAAAACCAGCATATTTATTTCTCTACCTGGAATCTGTCCTTCGAATATACCTGTGGAGAGGGCAGGTTGCTTGGACAAACTGAATGTTCAAGGTCAACCTAGTATTTCTGGCAGGACAACAGATGTACTTCATTTGTTCTTGAGTGGATGAGAGAAGAAGAGGAAAAAATCTAATTTAATGCAGATGAATATGTAAAAAGTTGTACTTGAAGCAGGAAGTGATTCCCAGGAATAGCAAAGCCCAGTTAGACCTCTGTGCTTTTTTTTTCATTTTCTCGCTGCCTCCTTAGCGCAGTAAGCAGGGTGTCAGTCTCATAGCCGTTTTGATTTTCTAACAATCCCGAAGGTTCTTTTAAAGAGGAGAGGGTCATTACTTAACTAATGCAGGATGATCAGAGAAAGTGATTCTAATAATGGTAATAAGTAAAGTCATTCAGTCGTGTCCGACTCTTTGTGACCCCGTGGACTGCAGCCCACCAAGCTCCTCAGTCCATGGGATTCTCCAAGCAAGAATACTGGAGTGGGTTGCCATTAATATGGGTCAGCACTAAGATATTACAATATCTTAATATCTAATATACTAAGTCTTGACTCTTCTACACAAACCTATAAAGCGAGAAGTTACAAATAGAGACCAAAAAGGAAGGAAGCTGGCAGTTCTGTTTTTTGCTTCTTTTTCTTAAAAAAAGTGTTAATGACACTTTACTTATTAATACTTATTGTTCATCATGCCAAGCTGCCTATGGGATCTCAGCTCTCCAACCAGGCATTGTGCCCAGGCCTCAGCGGTGACTTCACCAAGCCCCCCTGGACCACGAGGGGCTCCTCTGGTTTCTGCTGATGCTTCTTTGTTTCTTTTTAACTTGGAAATTTGGGAGACTCCTTTCCAAAAATCTGGAAATTCGCAGTTCTCTTAGGAGCGGTCCTGGCACTCCCCTTCATGAACTTCACAAAGCACAGCACTTCCGACATTCAGGAGGTGAATCTTCGCGGTGTCTCTGATGCGCCAGAACGGTCCCCGCAGCCGCTGAACTGCCGTGGGCATCGCTCTGGGCTCACAGGCGTCCTGAAGGCAGCGGCTCCGCCCTCTGTCTCTGCTCTGCTCTCCTCACTCCACTGAACTGAAACGATGATTTCTGACACGGTCCGCCCAGCCCCGGCAGCGTCTCACTCCCTTGGCTTCCTCATCCGTCCCAGGCTCAGGGGCCCTGCTGGTCCAGTTGTCCACCGGCAACCTTAGGGCCTTGCTTGGGGTCTCTCTGCTCCCCGCCCCAACCAGTCGCCAGGTCCTACTGCTGCTTCCTCCTGTCTCACACTCCTCATTCCTGTCTCCAGTCTGCTTGTTCACCTGGACCCCAGGCGCCAGCTCCTGCCCCGTTTCTCACTCTCGACTCTTCCCTGATCACCTCCTAAACTGGGCCTCAGCAAACACTGCAGCTTCTCTCGAGAGCCCTAAGAGAGCAGGGGAGTTGCCGGGCCCTTCGGCACCGGCAGGATCCTGTAGGGTCTTCCTGGGACAGGCCTTCCCCAGTCCTCTGCTCCAGCTCCTCTCTGAAGTACCTAGATAAGAGTATTTGATGCGCATTTCCTGAGTCATTTCACAGATGTGAAAACCCCCACCAAATGGAGGACATTAACTACTTGAACCCCAGGACCCCTGGAGCCCAAGGATGGACGATGTTAACCCCGTGACACCGCCCTGCAGCCTGGCCATCAGCCAGCCAGAGAACTGTGCACCAGCTGATCACGCGCCCTGTGACCTCCCCGCCCAGGTGCTGTATGCGTGTTAGTGGTGCCTGGCTCTTTGCAACCCCATGGACTGTAGCCCACCAGGTCCTCTGTCCATGGGATTATCCCAGCAACAATACTGAAGTGGGTTGCCATGCCCTCCTCCAGGGGGTCTTCCCGGCCCAGGGATTGAGCCCTGGGGCTCTTGCATTGGCAGGCGGATTCTTTATCACTGAGCTACCTGGAAAGCCCTCCCTGCCCCAACTTGCCCTTTAAAAATGCTTTGCCGAAGCCCTTTGAGGAGCTCGAGGCTTTCCAGCGCATGAGCCGCCTCATGGCCTTTCATGGTCTTGTGATAAACCTCTCTCTGCTCCACACTCTGACGCCTCACTGTGCATCGGGCACAGCGACTCATGGTAACACCTTGCTCAGGGAGCCACCTGTCTCCAGAGACCAGGGGCAGAATAGAGGCAGCAGTCTGCCAAGCGTCAGAGAACAGGAAGGCTCAGGGGGGAGACGAACGTGAAGGACGGGAGAGCACAGCTGGCCCTGGTCCCTGGCCCTTTCCTCCTAAGTCTGTGCTTTCAGTTCAGTTCAGTTCAGGCGCTCAGTCGTGTCCGACTCTTTGTGACCCCACGGACCACAGCGCGCCAGGCCTCCCTGCCCATCACCAGCTCCCAGAGTTCACTCAGACTCGTGTCCATCGAGTCCATGATGCCATCCAGCCATCTCATCCTTGGTCGTCCCCTTCTCCTCCTGCCCCTAATCCCTCCCAGCATCAGAGTCTTCCAGTGAGTCAACTCTTCTCATGAGGTGGCCAAAGTACTGGGGTTTCAGCTTCAGCATCAGTCCTTCCAATAATATTCAAGACTGATTTCCTTTAGAATGGACTGGTTGGAGCTCCTTGCAGTCCAAGGGACTCTCAAGAGTCTTCTCCGACACCACAGTTCAGAGTGTCAATTCCTCGGCGCTCAGCTTTCTTTCTGTGCTTTTGGGCTTGGCCTAAGCCATGGACTGTGACCCTCACTCATCCTTTGCTTCCGTGATAACCTGACTCTCCCTTCCTTTACCTGCTTCTCCTGTCCTGAGCTTTGGGAAATAGCGAAATCCTGCCAACCGAAACATCCCTCTATACCAGTACAGAAGAGAGAGAACATGATTTATTCCCGAGTGTGCATCTCAGATCCCACGCAGGCAGGCAATCTGTGAGAGATGGCAGGGTCTGCACGGAATTTCACACACGTTGATTCAGTAGAGCAGAAGAAAGGACAGGCAACGCTTCTCTAATCTCCTCCAGAGACACGTGAATGGGCTTTGTGTTAGCCTCTGGTCCTCCTCAGGAGCTGTCTCTTATACACATCTAGATGTGTATAAGAGACAGATACTGGAGTGGGTTGCCATTAATATGGGTCAGCACTAAGATATTACAATATCTTAATATCTAATATACTAAGTCTTGACTCTTCTACACAAACCTATAAAGCGAGAAGTTACAAATAGAGACCAAAAAGGAAGGAAGCTGGCAGTTCTGTTTTTTGCTTCTTTTTCTTAAAAAAAGTGTTAATGACACTTTACTTATTAATACTTATTGTTCATCATGCCAAGCTGCCTATGGGATCTCAGCTCTCCAACCAGGCATTGTGCCCAGGCCTCAGCGGTGACTTCACCAAGCCCCCCTGGACCACGAGGGGCTCCTCTGGTTTCTGCTGATGCTTCTTTGTTTCTTTTTAACTTGGAAATTTGGGAGACTCCTTTCCAAAAATCTGGAAATTCGCAGTTCTCTTAGGAGCGGTCCTGGCACTCCCCTTCATGAACTTCACAAAGCACAGCACTTCCGACATTCAGGAGGTGAATCTTCGCGGTGTCTCTGATGCGCCAGAACGGTCCCCGCAGCCGCTGAACTGCCGTGGGCATCGCTCTGGGCTCACAGGCGTCCTGAAGGCAGCGGCTCCGCCCTCTGTCTCTGCTCTGCTCTCCTCACTCCACTGAACTGAAACGATGATTTCTGACACGGTCCGCCCAGCCCCGGCAGCGTCTCACTCCCTTGGCTTCCTCATCCGTCCCAGGCTCAGGGGCCCTGCTGGTCCAGTTGTCCACCGGCAACCTTAGGGCCTTGCTTGGGGTCTCTCTGCTCCCCGCCCCAACCAGTCGCCAGGTCCTACTGCTGCTTCCTCCTGTCTCACACTCCTCATTCCTGTCTCCAGTCTGCTTGTTCACCTGGACCCCAGGTGCCAGCTCCTGCCCCGTTTCTCACTCTCGACTCTTCCCTGATCACCTCCTAAACTGGGCCTCAGCAAACACTGCAGCTTCTCTCGAGAGCCCTAAGAGAGCAGGGGAGTTGCCGGGCCCTTCGGCACCGGCAGGATCCTGTAGGGTCTTCCTGGGACAGGCCTTCCCCAGTCCTCTGCTCCAGCTCCTCTCTGAAGTACCTAGATAAGAGTATTTGATGCGCATTTCCTGAGTCATTTCACAGATGTGAAAACCCCCACCAAATGGAGGACATTAACTACTTGAACCCCAGGACCCCTGGAGCCCAAGGATGGACGATGTTAACCCCGTGACACCGCCCTGCAGCCTGGCCATCAGCCAGCCAGAGAACTGTGCACCAGCTGATCACGCGCCCTGTGACCTCCCCGCCCAGGTGCTGTATGCGTGTTAGTGGTGCCTGGCTCTTTGCAACCCCATGGACTGTAGCCCACCAGGTCCTCTGTCCATGGGATTATCCCAGCAACAATACTGAAGTGGGTTGCCATGCCCTCCTCCAGGGGGTCTTCCCGGCCCAGGGATTGAGCCCTGGGGCTCTTGCATTGGCAGGCGGATTCTTTATCACTGAGCTACCTGGAAAGCCCTCCCTGCCCCAACTTGCCCTTTAAAAATGCTTTGCCGAAGCCCTTCGAGGAGCTCGAGGGTTTCCAGCGCATGAGCCGCCTCATGGCCTTTCATGGTCTTGTGATAAACCCCTCTCTGCTCCACACTCTGACGCCTCACTGCGCATCGGGCACAGCGACTCATGGTAACACCTTGCTCAGGGAGCCACCTGTCTCCAGAGACCAGGGGCAGAATAGAGGCAGCAGTCTGCCAAGCGTCAGAGAACAGGAAGGCTCAGGGGGGAGACGAACGTGAAGGGCGGGAGAGCACAGCTGGCCCTGGTCCCTGGCCCTTTCCTCCTAAGTCTGTGCTTTCAGTTCAGTTCAGTTCAGGCGCTCAGTCGTGTCCGACTCTTTGTGACCCCACGGACCACAGCGCGCCAGGCCTCCCTGCCCATCACCAGCTCCCAGAGTTCACTCAGACTCGTGTCCATCGAGTCCATGATGCCATCCAGCCATCTCATCCTTGGTCGTCCCCTTCTCCTCCTGCCCCTAATCCCTCCCAGCATCAGAGTCTTCCAGTGAGTCAACTCTTCTCATGAGGTGGCCAAAGTACTGGGGTTTCAGCTTCAGCATCAGTCCTTCCAATAATATTCAAGACTGATTTCCTTTAGAATGGACTGGTTGGAGCTCCTTGCAGTCCAAGGGACTCTCAAGAGTCTTCTCCGACACCACAGTTCAGAGTGTCAATTCCTCGGCGCTCAGCTTTCTTTCTGTGCTTTTGGGCTTGGCCTAAGCCATGGACTGTGACCCTCACTCATCCTTTGCTTCCGTGATAACCTGACTCTCCCTTCCTTTACCTGCTTCTCCTGTCCTGAGCTTTGGGAAATAGCGAAATCCTGCCAACCGAAACATCCCTCTATACCAGTACAGAAGAGAGAGAACATGATTTATTCCCGAGTGTGCATCTCAGATCCCACGCAGGCAGGCAATCTGTGAGAGATGGCAGGGTCTGCACGGAATTTCACACACGTTGATTCAGTAGAGCAGAAGAAAGGACAGGCAACGCTTCTCTAATCTCCTCCAGAGACACGTGAATGGGCCTTGTGTTAGCCTCTGGTCCTCCTCAGGAGAGACTGCCGAGCTCGATTCAGAGGCACATGTTTGCAGGTCCAAGGGTCAGAGGGCCCATGACCTTGCACTGTAAAATCAAAAGGTCAGGCCTGTTACTGAAGCTATTGTCTTTTCAAGGAAATATCCTGAAAGGGAGGCTGGGGGGGCAGCTGCCTACCTCCGTTTCACTGAAGAGAGCGCTTGGTCATCTCACCCTCGTCGCAGGGAACCCTCGGGCCTCATCTTACCCTCATCGCAGGGAACCCTCGGGCCTCATCTCACCCTCGGGCCGCATCCCACCCTCGTTGCAGGGAACCCCCGGGCTCATCTCACCCTCGTCGCAGGGAACCCCCGGGCGTTCAGTGTACCCGCAGACTGGGAGCCCCTCCTGTCTGCACTCCAACAGTCCGCGGGAGGGAGAGTGCGTCAGGCTCGGATGAGGGCCCCGTCCTCCTCCCGGGGCCAGCTAGCTCGGCGGTCCCCACGCCTTTCGGCACCAGGACTGGCTTTCCGGTAAGGCCATTTTTCCACAGCCAGGGGAGGCGGGGAGGGCGGGGGTTGGTTTCAGGATGATTCAAGCGCATTACGTTAAATTTGCTCTCTATTTCTATTATTATGACATCAGTCCCGCCTCAGACCATCGGGCATTAGATCCTGGAGTTTGGGGACAGCCGATCTAGATGTCACAGGGCTCTCCTATGGCTGGCCCCGTGTTAGGATCCCCGGGGGGCTGAAAAAGACTGTCATGCCGGGGCTCTTCCCCAGCATATTCAGATTAGTTTTGGTCCATTTGGGTGGGTTGTCGACAGAGTATGAAAGCTCCCCACATGCACGTGCTCAGTCGTGTCTGACTCCCTCTGACCCCAGGGACTGGAGCCCGCCAGGCTCCTCTGTCCATGGAATTCTCCAGGCAAGAATAATGGAGTGGGGTGCCACTTCCTGGAGGGGAATCTTCCTCCAGGAAGGAAAGGAACAGGCCGAGCTGGCTCCGTCTTGAAAACGAAGGAAACTCCATCTCGCACTTTCAGTGAGCTTTGGACTATGCCTGGTAGCCATGTAACCTGGTAACATTCCTACAGCCGAACCGGCTTCCCAGACTTCTAAGCACCAGATCCCATACCAAGATTTCCCGTCGCCAAAAAGAACGCAATAACCCCCTGTGTAATCACCTCTGTAATCTTTATGGCCCCCATTGGTGTAATCCACAATGTATAACCAGCTGACCCTTCCAATTATGAATCATGGCTGTAACCTGACTGTATACACCTTTAACACTTTCCAGGCTAGGTTTAAGGAATTTGGGAATGTGGGCTTGAGCAGTACACTTAAGGTATCTAAGGTTTTCACAAAAGTCGGTCGGGGGTCCTGGCTAAGGAGGAAACTCTGCCTCGGACCAGCCAGTGCANCACCTTTAACACTTTCCAGGCTAGGTTTAAGGAATTTGGGAATGTGGGCTTGAGCAGTACACTTAAGGTATCTAAGGTTTTCACAAAAGTCGGTCGGGGGTCCTGGCTAAGGAGGAAACTCTGCCTCGGACCAGCCAGTGCAATAAACTGCCCTCCACTACCCACGGTGTCCCGGAGCATTTGGCTAGAACACTTGACACAGGGGTCAAACCCAAGTCCCCTGCACTGGCAGGCGGGTTCTGCTTTGCCACTGAGCCACCAGGGAGGCTCCCTAGGGCACCCTGATGTCCAGCCAGGTTGAGACCTGGATTCCACGAGAAAAAAAGGCTTGGTGCCAGATATTGAGAAAGCCTTCCTGTCTCTCTGTTGAATGAATGCCTTTCCTGTCTTAAATAAAAATTCTTCCTCTAGCTAAGTCCACCAGAAATTGAATTCAGACCTGTGGCTGATTCCAGGCTTCCCTGCAGACCGCAGCCTCTGGTACCCTCTGGTCAATTCCTAAAGCCTCTTCAGGGCAGGAGTCAGGCAGTAACTGTCATGAACTGAGGACTTTTGATGTGCTGAAGACGTCTGGGGGATTTTCTCCATAAAGACAGTGAAAAAACTGAGCCTGGAGAAACATCACACCTTAGAAATTAATTTTTATTTTCTTTAGGTCTGTCAGTTCAGTTCAGTCGCTCAGTCGTGTCCGACTCTTTGCGACCCCATGAATCGCAGATTCACGTCCATCGAGTCCGTGATGCCATCCAGCCATCTCATCCTCGGTCGTCCCCTTCTCCTCCTGCCCCCAATCCCTCCCAGCATCAGAGTCTTTTCCAGTGAGTCAACTCTTCGCATGAGGTGGCCAAAGTACTGGAGTTTCAGCTTTACCATCATTCCTTCCAAAGAAATCCCAGGGCTGATCTCCAGAATGGACTGGTTGTATCTCCTTGCAGTCCAAGGGACTCTCAAAAGTCTCCTCCAACACCACAATTCAAAAGCATCAATGCTGTGGCACTCAGCCTTCTTCACAGTCCAACTCTCACATCCATACATGACCACTGGAAAAACCTTAGCCTTGACTAGACGGACCTTTGGGAACCTCCATTTGTAAGGGTGTCTTTCTACATCAAGAAGAGAAGGATGACTTAATCCTTAGCAGCTCATCAAAGGAGAAAGTAAAGACTTTGATCTGCATAATAGCCGTGACCTTGTTACTTGTTACCATGCTATTCCTGGTCGCCTCCCATTAACAAGCCTTTCTCCACCTCTTGGCATCTTTCTCTGGTCATCTGCTAAGGATGGCATTTAAGTTTCTGGCCTGGGCCATTTCAGGGACACACTCAGTTTTCCTGGGCATACAGGCATGTTTGTTTGTCTTCTGTTAATCTTTTCTTTTTTTATTGCCATCTCAGCCAAGAACCTAAAAGGATAGAGCGAAAATTATTTTTTCTCCCTTGCAGTGCTATCTGCCACTTTGTTTTTTTTTTTCTTTTCTTTTAACTTTTGTAACTGAAGTAGATACTTCAGTCCTTCAGTCTTTAAAACACTTTTTCTTCCCTCAGGAGTATCGCACCCCAAATAGCTCTCTTTGACATACGGACTATTTTGAGTTAAAGGCTGTTAAGAACCAGTGGGTGCAAGGAAGGCTCTAAAAACAGGCAGAAGGTAGTTATCTGTTTATAAAGGAAATGTACATTTATAAAGAAAACTTCCATGTGTAAAAGTGTCTCCCCAGCCTGCATCAGGGGAGAAGGACTTTCAACATCTCTCCAATGGAGAAAGTACCTACATAAGTCTGTGTAACACATCCTATTAAATAAAACCTTTCGTTTACACTTTGCCTTGTCATCTCCCCATAACAGGCCTACACCACCCAGAAGTCCCAGATCCCTTTTCCTTTGTTTCACCTAGAATAGTATATACACTTTAATCACCTGGCTGTCCTCTTTCTTTGTGAAATCCCATGGAAATGTATACCTGTAACCAAGCAGGATCCCAAGGGGTTTAGGGAGGTGGGGACAGGCCTTCCCCTACATCCTCTGCTCTAGCTCCTCTCTGAGTACCTGCATAATAGTATTTGATGCACATTTCCTGAGTTGTTTTATAGATGTGAAAGTCCCCCTTCCTCCCATCAAATAGATGTTAACTACTTCTTGCTTCTGAACTGTGGTGCTAGAGAAGACTCTTGAGAGTCCCTTGGACAGCAAGGAGATCCAACCAGTCCATTCTGAAGGAAATCAACCCTGAATATTCACTGGAAGGGCTGATGCTGAAGCCGAAGCTCCAATACTTCGGCCACCTGATGCAAAGAGCTGGAAAAGACCCTGATGCTGGGGAAGACTGAGGGCAGGAGGAGGAGGGGACGACAGAGGATGAGATGGCTGGATGGCACCACCGACTCAATGGACGTGAGTCTGAGCAGGCTCCAGGGGATAGTGGAGGACAGGGGAGCCTGGCGTGCTGCACTCTGTGAGGTCTCTAAGAGGTGGACACCACTTAGGGACTGAACAACAAGGAACAACAGCTTCTTGATGACCCCGAACACATAGTCCCAGGACCCCTGGAACCTAAGGACTGATAAAGTTAACCCCTGTGACGCCACCCAGCTGCCTCATCATTAGCTAATCAGGGAGCTTCGCACGATCTGATCACAGTCAGGAAGTGAGCTGTGGCTCTCCTGCCCACACCAGGCTTTTAAGAATGCTTTGCCAGAACCCTTCAGGGGAGCTGAAGGCTCTTCAGGGCTCGATCTCAACCATCCCCTTGCCTGGCCTTGCAGTAGACCTTTCTCTGCTCTAAACTCCCATGTGTCAGTTTGCTTGGCCTCGCTGTGTGCTGGGTACATGAACTTGCATCCCATACACATCATTAAATGTGTCTGTGTGTGCTTTAACCTCTTGTTAATCAGTCTTTTATTTTACTATTAGTGTTGTTATTTGGCTGCACTGCATGGCTTGTGGGATCTTAGTTCCCAGAGTAGGGACTGAACCCATGCCCTCAGCAGTGAAAGTGTAAAGTCCTAACCACTGAACCACCAGGGAATTTCCAATTCATCTTTTATCAATTTGGCCCCAACCAGAGAACGTAAGATGGGTAGAGAGAAAAGAAAAAAAAATTTCCCCTTCCCTACAAAACCTCCAGGAGCGGCTTGGTTCTTCCATCTCTCCCCTTCCATCACGCACAGCAGCCAGCCAGTGAACCGGGGGTGGAAACAGCTGTGATTCTGCAGTGAAAAGCTCGCTCAGCGTGAGAGGGGCGTGTGACAAGGCAGGGCGCGGCACCCCTGGGAGGCCTCCTGGGAAATCAAGGGGAAATAGCAGGCAGCTCACATCTGCAGCCTGCCAGCCTGGGTGGCACGCTCTGAAGGGAAGCGCTCAGAAGCCCGTCCTGGAGCCAGGCCACTTTGACTCACCGGAGCTCTGCGGGCCTGTCTGCCCTCTGGGGCAGCCTCGGGAAGCTGAAGGAATCAAGTCAAGACCCTTGCAGAGCTTCTGTGAAGAATCACAACTCCTGTAATACACACTCCGACACTGATGAAAAAATTCGATTATATAATATTGAAAATGTCACAGTTACCTTCCTTGAATAACAGCTTCAACTGGGGTGTGGCTTCAATATCAACCCATGACACAGTCAACAGGAAGGCTTTTGTCCCTGTTTTTGAAATAAAAATGAGTATAATCTAAATGTACCACTTATCTGTTTATCAGTCCAATGGATTTTTTCCCTTAGACATAAACTGGATGTGTTCCCAATAAGAACTACTCATTTATGTATATATTTTGCTAAAGCAAATAAATGCAATATTGTCATTGCTTTTTTTTTTGGCCAGAATGTTCAGGTTTAGATTTCTCACCCCAGGGGAAAGGGAGTGTGTGCACAGGGACATTGGGCAAACGTGTTTTGCATATTTCAATGGGTGTGCTTCTGAACACGGGAAAGTTTCCTGCGTTTTTTCTTGTGATGAATTAGGAAGGTTATGCTTCTGAGCCTGGGTAAAACCTCCACTTGCCAAGGGAAAACACAAAACAGGCAAACAGATAAACACAATTTTTAAAAAAGTTAAAAATGAAACAATGGGAAGGCCAGAAGCCATCTAATTTCAGTAATATTTTCAATAAATTAATGGCTCGCGTATGTGGCAGCAGACACTTGGAAAAGCCTGAGCTGACAGATGGGCAGAAATAAAGCCACGGG
Source organism: Oreotragus oreotragus (assembly GCA_006410675.1). NCBI lineage: Eukaryota > Metazoa > Chordata > Mammalia > Artiodactyla > Bovidae > Oreotragus > Oreotragus oreotragus. The sequence goes on along the minus strand of SJYX01003033.1, from coordinate 144,438 downwards.
GAAAGTGGGAAGGATGAGAAACGGAATCTGCAGGCCATTCTTATCCCCTTGTTAATTAGCCACCCTGCTCTTCAGGAAGGGCTACGCTTGTTTTCCTTTTTACTCTGAAGTTCTCTCATTTCACATTGCTTTCTTTCAAACGTCCTTATATTTCCCTCCTCTGTGTGTGTGTGTTTCTATGCCAAATCAGCTTCGATTGCCAATCCTGTGTTCTTTTCCACTTTTCCTACAGTGAGGTTCTTGCAGGGGAGAAACCAAGGACGTTTCCTCTACCTCTTGTCAGCTTCCTAACAATTTTCTTGTTATTAACGTCCAACAACTTTCCAGCCCCAGGGAATACAAATTCCTCTCCTTTTCTAGAAACTGTTGTGTGCTGTTCTCACTGCCCATCACTAAAAATGCAACGTGGCGCTATTGATCTCACTCTCTCCCTTTTTTTTCCTCTTAGAAGAATTTAACAAATGGATTGGTTCTGCCCTGTGTCTTTTAAGGGTTTACGTTTTCTGATGTCCAGTTTGGCAGCCAGGCAGGGTCATTTAGTTGGAAGAACATGGGCTTTGGAAGCAGCCAGCCCTTGGTTTATCTTCTTCTTGTTTTTCTTTCCTATTAACTGGATGACCTTGGGTAAGTTCTTTAGTCCCTCTGAGCCTGTGTCTTCATTCCAATAATGGCTCCTCCCATATGAGTTTGCTGATGGGTCTCAGGGATACATGACAGGTATAGCATCCAGCACCTTCTACTTCTCTGATAGAAGGCTGGAGAGATATGGCAGTCAAGGGGACTTTAGGTCAATCATGACTTCCTCTTTTGCAGACTTAATGCCTTCTTTTCCTGCCACAAAGAAAATACAGTAGCTGAATCAAATGAGACCTTTCTGCTTTTTGAAAAGCTTTAATTGGGCCCAACTCCTCAAACAGAGTCCTCTTTGGACTTCCCTGGTGGTTCCAGTGGTAAAGAATCCACCTGCCAATGCAGGGGACGCGGGTTTGATCCTTGGTCTGGGAAGGTTTCACATGCCACGCAGTGGCTAAGCCTATACGCCGCAACTGCTGAGCCCAGGCGTCCCAGCTGCCGAGCCCGCGTGCCACAACTGGAGAGCGGCCCCCGCTCTGCAACTAGAGAAAGCCCTCGCACAGCAACAAAGACCCGGCACAGCCACAAACAATCAAGCGAGAAGAGAATCTTCTTTGGCCAGAGGAGATGGAATTTGCGGCCACGTGGTTCAGCAGACGTCTGATATTCCTCCGCTTGGGGCTTCCCAGGTGGCACAGTGATAAAGAACCCACCTGCCAATGCAGGAGATGCAAGAGACATGGAGTTCGATCTTCTGGAGGAGGAAGTGGCAACCCACTGTGATATTCCTGCCTGGAGAATCCCAAGGACAGAGGAGCCCAGTGAGCTACAGTCCACGGGGTCACAGAGTCCAACGCGACTGCACACACACGCCTCCCCTGGCCTCCTGGTTCTTCTCTTTTATTCCCGGTGCTCAGGAGTCACCGGGGAGGCACGAGGCAGAACAGAAGATGATGCTGGAGTTCTCCTTCCTGTGCAGCAGCTCAGGCATGGTGGAAGGTCAAAGAGTTAAGATGAAAATCACTGAGGAGTTGTCTAATCGGAATAACTCAGATTTCTGCCAACCATCACTTCCCCAGAGAAACCTTACCTGATCATAGGTTTAAAAGTAATTTCCTCAGCCACCCTTTGGTCATCATCCTGCTTTACCATCATCAAAACACTCACCACTATCTGAAATTTCTTGCTAATTCATACGTTTACCCATCTGTGTTTCTTGTTCACTTCCTCCACTGAAATGTTAGCTCTGTGACAGCTGGAACCCTACTTATCTTCCTTTCTGTTCTAGCCTGATTGCTTGGAGCAGTGTATGACAAAACGAGGCCCCCAATAAATGTTTGTTCCATAAACAGTCAGGCTGCAGAGCTTGCTGAAATGTTGGAGATCATCCTGGCAACGATCAGTGAGCATATGCAGCAAAAGGTCTGGGTTAGTCCGGGCTTTGTTGCACAGCTGCTGAGTCGTGTCCAGCTCTTTTGTGACTCCATGGACTGTAGCCCGCCAGGCTCCCCTGTCTACGGGATTTGCGGGCAAGAACACTGGAGTGGGTTACCATTTCCTTCTCCGGAAGATCTTCCCGATCCAGTGATCAAACCCGTGTGTCCTGCACTGGCAGGCAGATTCTCTACCACTGAGCCACCTGGAAGCCCAGGCTGGGCTTAGCTAATCTTACTGGTTTGTTTACAGGTCTGCAGGTGGAGTGGGTGTGGCAGGACAGTTTTTGTTAGATGCTAACTGCACCCTAGTTTAGCAGTGATATGCCCGACTGTGACATGAGTCTTTACCTACCTGGCACCAGGTAAAAGATGTTTTCTTTATTTCACGGCGCAGTGACTGACACACATCATTTCTTCCTATTAAAACATGCCCTGAGCTTGTCTTCTGGAACACTTGTCTCTCTTTAGCTCAGTAACCTCTGTTGGCTTTCTTCATCTCTCCAAAAACTTGAGTCTCTGCTCATCTTTATCAACATTCATTTCCAGGTTATTTATCCAGTCATATAATGCCAAACAGTTTCCTATTCCAAACGCTCTCAATTTTATATATTCAGGCCAGACCTTTGAATTCTGACATGTTTTGGGTTGGCCAAAAAGTTTCAGTTATGTTTTCACCTTTCTTGAAACAATAAAGCATAATAAGCCAAAAATGTTGCTCTTTCCCTTCCATCTTCAATATAAAAATGGCTACACAAAAATTCAACAATTTTAATAAGCTTTTTTTAAGTGCACACTATGACAGCTGTTATAATAAATCCGAGCAAAATTGTTTTGAATGAAATTAAAGATAGCTGAATGCTGTCAGAGCCATCTTATGGAAAATACTGAAAACTTTTTGGCCAACACAATATTTTGTTAAAATCTATTTATTTATTACCGCAATGGGTCTTTGTTGCTTTCTCTAGTTCCCGCTGTGGGGGCTGCCCCCTAGCTGTGGTGCCCGGGCGTCTCGCTGGGGAGGCCTCTCCCGCTGCAGCCCCTGGGCTCTAGCGTGTGCAGGCTGTGGCATCTGTGGTGTGCAGGCTTAGTTGCCCCACAGCATGTGGGATCCTCCTGGACTAGGGATCGAACTCAGGTCCCTTGCACTGGTAGGCAGATTCTTAATCACTGGACCACCAGGAAAAGTCCCCCAACATTTCCAGATATCCTGGAATGTAAAGTGGGCCTTTGGAAGCATCACTACGAACAAAGCTAGTGGAGGTGATGGAATTCCAGTTGAACGATTTCAAATCCTAAAAGATGATGCTGTGAAAGTGCTGGACTCAATATGCCAGCAAATTTGGAAAACTCAGCAGTGGCCACAGGACTGGAAAAGGTCAGTTTTCATTTCAATCCCAAAGAAAGGCAATACCAAAGAATACTCAGACTACCACACAATTGCACTCATCTCATATGCTAGCAAAGTAAGGCTCAAAATTCTCCAAGCCAGGCTTCAACAGTACGTGAACTGTGAATTTCAAGATGTTCAAACTGGATTTAGAAAAGGCAGAAGAACCAGAGTTCAAATTGCCAACATTCACTGAAAAAGCAAGAGAGTTCCTGAAAAACATCTACTTTTGCTTCACTGACTACGCCAAAGCCTTTGACTGTGTGGATCATAGCAAACTGTGGAAAATTCTTCAAGAGATGGGAATACCAGACCACCTGACCTGCCTCTTGAGAAATCTGTATGCAGGTCAAGAAGCAACAGTTAAAACCAGACATGGAACAACAGACTGGTTCCAAATTGGGAAAGGAGTACATCAAGGCTGTATACTGTCACCCTGCTTGTTTAAGTTATATGTAGAATACATCAAGTGAAATGCTGGGCTGGATGAAGCACAAGCTGAAATCAAGATTGCTTGGAGAAATATCAATAACCTCAGATATGCAGATGACACCACCCTTATGGCAGAAAGTGAGAGGAAGTGAAAAGCCTCTTGATGAAAGTGAGAGAGGAGAGTGAAAAAGCTGGCTTAAAACTCAACATTCAGAAAACTAAGATCATGGCATCTGGTCCCATCACTTCATGGCAAATAGATGGGGAAACAATGGAAACAGTGAGAGACTTTATTTTCTTGGGCTCCAAAATCACTGTAGATGATGATTGCAGCCATGAAATTAAAAGATGGTTGCTCCTAGGAAGAACCTAGACAGCATATTAAAAAGCAGAGACATTATTTTGCCAATAAAGGTCTGTCTAGTCAAAGCTATGGTTTTTCCAGTAGTCATGTATGGATATGAGAGTTGGACTATAAAGAAAGCCGAGTGCCGAAAATTGATGCTTTTGAATTGTGGTGTTGGAGAAGACTTTTGGAAATCCCTTGGACTGCAAGGAGATCCAACCAGTCCATCTTAAAAGAAATCAGTCTTGAATATTTATTGGAAGGACTGATGCTGAAGCTGAAACTCCAATACTTTGACCAGCTGATGCGAAGAACTGACTCCTTGGGAAAGACTCTGATGGTGGGAAAGACTGAAGATGGGAGAAGGTGATGACAGAGGATGAGATGGTTGGATGGCATCACCAACTCAATGGACATAGTTTGAGCAAGCTCTGGGAGTTGGTGATGGACAAAGAGGCCTCGTGTGCTACAGTCCACGGGGTTGCGAAGAGTCAGACACAACTGAGAGACTGAACTAGACTGAACTGAATATTTCCAAATACCCTGATGTCTCCATATGGATCCTGGGGTTGACTGCATTCACATCCACACCCTTTGTCATGTGACTCTACATTTTCTCTCACCTAAGAGTCCCTCTGCCACTGCCGAGTCTGGGCTTAGCCATGTCACTTGCTTTGCCAGATGAATGAGGCCAAATTCGTTGTGTGTAAGCTCCAAGCCTACCGTTCAAGAGTGGGGTGCATTTCTACTTTTGTCTTGTGCTTTGCCCCTGTCATGAGAAGTACTAGGCCAGGTTAGTCCTCTGGTCCCAAGAGGAGGATGAGAGACTTAAAGCAGAGCCTCCCAGCCAAGAGGTCTCAGCCAAGCCAAACAAGAGCAGGTCCCCAGCTTACCTGTAGACAGGTAACTTGCAGGCAGGTAATGAGTGAACCTAGCTGACATCAGGTGAGTGCAGCCTAAAGCAACTGACCTCAACCACTAGCACGATAACAAGTAACTATAGCTTTAATCATTGAGTTTTTTTCCTAATTGATTTTAGATATAATTTGTGTAGTAAAATTGCTTCTGTTTAAAGGATATAATTCAATGAATCTTGACTGTAGGTACACCGGTGATTTAAAATGTACATTCCTTGGGACTTTCCTGATGGTTCAGTGATTAAGAATCTGCCTTGCAATGCAGGGTACACAGGTTAGATTCCTGGTCGGCCAACTAAGATTCCACACGTTGTGGAGCAACAAAGCCTGTGTGCAACAACTAACACCCAGTAAAGCCAAAAAAAAAAAAAAAAGGAAGAGAAAAGTAAATTTCCGAAGGAGGAATATCATAAACCTGTTTACAGTTTTATAACGTGGTTTGCCCTTTAGCAGAGAAAGCGATGGCAGCCCACTCCAGCACCCTTGCCTGGAAAATCCCATGGACAGAGGAGCCTGGAAGGCTGCAGTCCATGGGGACACTGAGGGTCAGACTCGACTGAGCGGCTTCACTTTCACTTTTCACTTTCATGCATTGGAGAAGGAAATGGCACCCCACTCCAGTGTTCTTGCCTGGAGAATCCCAGGGACAGGGGAGCCTGGTGGGCTGCCGTCTATGGGGTCACACAGAGTCGGACACAACTGAAGCGACTCAGCAACAGCAGCCACTTTAGCTGGTAAACAGAAGCGTTACCCTGGTTTTGCAGGAGCCTCTAAAGCCTGCTGTCTTCTACATGCAATGCAATTTTCTGCAAGTGATTCTTTTTTTTCTTCTATTATGCTATTATTTTAGCATTCACTATTATCATGTAAACTGTTTTTACGACCTATAACAATGTCGTTCAAGTATTCATAAAATAACGATGTAACTGCTCATCCTGAAAAACGCACCCCCAAATCAGTAGCTTTTGAAAGGAAGTTGTATGTGATAAGACACTAAGAAGGACAGCAAACAGCTACAGTGCAACTCGGTGCAGTTAATGCGGAGACATCCTCTGTGAAATGTTAGCTGTAACGCCAGGAACAGGAGAGCGGCTCTAAAGCAAAAATATGTTACAACTGGTAAATGTGCTCTGAGAATGCATCTGTCTTATTTTATACTTATTCCCTTGAGAAAATCATCCTTGAATTATTCAAGGTTGAATTATACAAGGTCTTGCGAGATGTAGCTTTTGTATGAAATAAGACCTCCCCACATTTTACAACCAGAAATAATCCAACTTAAAAAAAGTGCTGCTGGTACTTAAATAAACAAGTTCCAGGTTGTCTTATTAATAGAAAAACTGCAGTTTTAGATTATATAATCCATCAATTTGAATTGCTTAAAAGTGCTTAGTGAAGCCCCATGTGTAAATAGGTGTAAAGGAAATGTTTTCGGTGATAAGAATCGGGTAGTTAATATTTCCAAAGCATTTTGGTCAGACATGTGAAGAGCTAAATTGATTTCCTTGACATGTTTAGTAGAATGCATAGTTATTAATCTAATTCAGCTTCCTATTAATGCAAAACTCACTGGAATGTTACAGTGTAACGGTCAGCTGTCGAGATGATTTATGCCATTTATTATTTTTAAAAGGAGGGATGTTTTGCATTTTTTTTCATTTCCATGTGATAACCTCGGCAGAATGAAATCTCATTTCTAGTTTCCACAATAAAACGAAGTTTGGCTTTTCAAGTCCAGCCGTGTGATTTGTGTCTGCGGTTTCAGTTTGTGCTGTGACAGCCAACTAGCGGCTGATTTAATAAGTCAAGAACCTCCACTACGCGGGAATGGTGAAGTGATGTTTCCTGAGATCAATAATATTGCTTGGTTTCACCAAGGAAATAAATCATTTTGCCACAAGGTTGCCAAAAGATGAGGGTTGGTTTTTTTTGATCAATGACACGAAACTGAGTGGCCTTTGGAAAGACTATGAGATCTTAGTCTATCAATCAAATCCAACTCTGGTTAAGTCTAATTTAATGGACTGCTGCCTAATAGAATATTTAACAGAAAGTCATAGTTGGAGCACACTGACTTTTTCTTTTCCCACAAATGGCTAATCCACTGACTGGAGGGCAATATTTCACCAGAACTGGCCTGTAGATTCTCCTGACCAGTGAATTTCTGATGCTCAATTCTTCCCCTTTAAGTGTAGAAAATGAAAACTTTGGGCTATAGACAGAGACCAGGTTGGTTTTTCCCTGACTGGTGGCTTGTGGGCATTTAGTTTCCCCACCAGGACTCGAACCTGTGCCCCCTGCAGTGGAATCGCAGAGTCTTAACCACTGGACTGCCAGGGATGCCCCCAAGCTGATCTTTAATTAGATTTTTGCTGTTTAAAAATAGAGATCGTCAAGAAACCTCTTCCTTTTTCCTATACTATTCCACACAACCGAATCTTTTTATGAAAAATTGTGGTAAAACAAAAGAATAACGCCATTTTAGGCATTTTAAAACGTACAAGTCAGTGGCAGTAACTACGCTCTCAGCGTTGTGTAGCCAGACTTCAGCTGTCAGCCCCTCCAGAGACCCTCACAGCGGCCGGGAGCCACCGCGGGCAGTGGGCAGAACTCCGAGATGCCCCTCAAGAAGGCTGCTTCCCTGGGGAGGGTAGAACCTGCGGCCACGATGGGCCTTCTCTCCCTTGATTATCCTGCCGGGGTCCACCGTAGGGTAGACGGTGACGGCTGCTGCAGCTGTCTGGAGGGGAATCGGGAGCTCAGGGGGAAGTCACAGAGACACGCCCTGGCTGGTGGGGAAGAAACAAACAGACCCACACTGTGAACTGAACGTGGGGGCCACACGGCAGGGAAACGGGAGGGGGCTCCGAACAGAGCTCAGTCCTCGGCTNAAAAAAAAAAAAAAAAGGAAGAGAAAAGTAAATTTCCGAAGGAGGAATATCGTAAACCTGTTTACAGTTTTATAACGTGGTTTGCCCTTTAGCAGAGAAAGCGATGGCAGCCCACTCCAGCACCCTTGCCTGGAAAATCCCATGGACAGAGGAGCCTGGAAGGCTGCAGTCCATGGGGACACTGAGGGTCAGACTCGACTGAGCGACTTCACTTTCACTTTTCACTTTCATGCATTGGAGAAGGAAATGGCACCCCACTCCAGTGTTCTTGCCTGGAGAATCCCAGGGACAGGGGAGCCTGGTGGGCTGCCGTCTATGGGGTCACACAGAGTCGGACACAACTGAAGCGACTCAGCAACAGCAGCCACTTTAGCTGGTAAACAGAAGCGTTACCCTGGTTTTGCAGGAGCCTCTAAAGCCTGCTGTCTTCTACATGCAATGCAATTTTCTGCAAGTGATTCTTTTTTTTCTTCTATTATGCTATTATTTTAGCATTCACTATTATCATGTAAACTGTTTTTACGACCTATAACAATGTCGTTCAAGTATTCATAAAATAACGATGTAACTGCTCATCCTGAAAAACGCACCCCCAAATCAGTAGCTTTTGAAAGGAAGTTGTATGTGATAAGACACCAAGAAGGACAGCAAACAGCTACAGTGAAACTCGGTGCAGTTAACGCGGAGACAACCTCTGTGAAATGTTAGCTGTAACACCAGGAACAGGAGAGCGGCTCTAAAGCAAAAATATGTTACAACTGGTAAATGTGCTCTGAGAATGCATCTGTCTTATTTTATACTTATTCCCTTGAGAAAATCATCCTTGAATTATTCAAGGTTGAATTATACAAGGTCTTGCGAGATGTAGCTTTTGTATGAAATAAGACCTCCCCACATTTTACAACCAGAAATAATCCAACTTAAAAAAAGTGCTGCTGGTACTTAAATAAACAAGTTCCAGGTTGTCTTATTAATAGAAAAACTGTGGTTTTAGATTATATAATCCATCAATTTGAATTGCTTAAAAGTGCTTAGTGAAGCCCCATGTGTAAATAGGTGTAAAGGAAATGTTTTCGGTGATAAGAATCGGGTAGTTAATATTTCCAAAGCATTTTGGTCAGACATGTGAAGAGCTAAATTGATTTCCTTGACATGTTTAGTAGAATGCATAGTTATTAATCTAATTCAACTTCCTATTAATGCAAAACTCACTGGAATGTTACAGTGTAACGGTCAGCTGTCGAGATGATTTATGCCATTTATTATTTTTAAAAGGAGGGATGTTTTGCATTTTTTTTCATTTCCATGTGATAACCTCGGCAGAATGAAATCTCATTTCTAGTTTCCACAATAAAACGAAGTTTGGCTTTTCAAGTCCAGCCGTGTGATTTGTGTCTGCGGTTTCAGTTTGTGCTGTGACAGCCAACTAGCGGCTGATTTAATAAGTCAAGAACCTCCACTACGCGGGAATGGTGAAGTGATGTTTCCTGAGATCAATAATATTGCTTGGTTTCACCAAGGAAATAAATCATTTTGCCACAAGGTTGCCAAAAGATGAGGGTTGGTTTTTTTTGATCAATGACACGAAACTGAGTGGCCTTTGGAAAGACTACGAGATCTTAGTCTATCAATCAAATCCAACTCTGGTTAAGTCTAATTTAATGGACTGCTGCCTAATAGAATATTTAACAGAAAGTCATAGTTGGAGCACACTGACTTTTTCTTTTCCCACAAATGGCTAATCCACTGACTGGAGGGCAATATTTCACCAGAACTGGCCTGTAGATTCTCCTGACCAGTGAATTTCTGATGCTCAATTCTTCCCCTTTAAGTGTAGAAAATGAAAACTTTGGGCTATAGACAGAGACCAGGTTGGTTTTTCCCTGACTGGTGGCTTGTGGGCATTTAGTTTCCCCACCAGGACTCGAACCTGTGCCCCCTGCAGTGGAATCGCAGAGTCTTAACCACTGGACTGCCAGGGATGCCCCCAAGCTGATCTTTAATTAGATTTTTGCTGTTTAAAAATAGAGATCGTCAAGAAACCTCTTCCTTTTTCCTATACTCTTCCACACAACCGAATCTTTTTATGAAAAATTGTGGTAAAACAAAAGAATAACGCCATTTTAGGCATTTTAAAACGTACAAGTCAGTGGCAGTAACTACGCTCTCAGCGTTGTGTAGCCAGACTTCAGCTGTCAGCCCCTCCAGAGACCCTCACAGCAGCCGGGAGCCACCGCGGGCAGTGGGCAGAACTCCGAGACGCCCCTCAAGAAGGCTGCTTCCCTGGGGAGGGTAGAACCTGCGGCCACGATGGGCCTTCTCTCCCTTGATTATCCTGCCGGGGTCCACCGTAGGGTAGACGGTGACGGCTGCTGCAGCTGTCTGGAGGGGAATCGGGAGCTCAGGGGGAAGTCACAGAGACACGCCCTGGCTGGTGGGGAAGAAACAAACAGACCCACACTGTGAACTGAACGTGGGGGCCACACGGCAGGGAAACGGGAGGGGGCTCCGAACAGAGCTCAGTCCTCGGCTGACAGCCAGCGAGTCGCCAGAGATCGCACTCATGCACCCGGAAGCGGGGACCGCTGCCGCTAACTCGGCTGAGCGTGGAAGACCCCAGGCCCCGACGAGACCTGCAGCCTGGCCTAACACCCTGATATCAGCTTGCTGTGTGCAGCTGCTAAGTTGCGACTCTTTTGCAACCCCGTGGGCCACAGCCTTCGTGGCTTCTCTCTGTCCATGGAGTTTTCCAGGCAAGAATACAGGAGTGGGTTGCCATTGCCTACTCCAGGGGATCTTCCCAACTCAGGGATCGAACCTGTGTCTCCTGCATTGGCACGCAGATTCTTTACCACTAGCACCACCTGGGAAGCCCCTTGATATTAGCTTGGTGAGATCCTAAGCAGAAGATCCAGTCGGGCTGTTCCTGGACTCCTGACTTATGGAAACTGTGAGGTAATAAATCTGTGGAGTTTTAAGCTGACAAGTTTGTGGTAATTTGTTACACATCCAAGAAAACCCAAGATCATGCCTTTTATTTGGGTGGCCAACAGCCAATGACCAACCTGTCATGAGGAATTATAAGGCCTGGCTACCTTGGCCCAAGTTAGAATAAGTCTAATGAGATAATTAGAGGTCCCCATAAGATTGGCTGGGGCTCTGATTGAGCTGGTGCTGGGCTTATGACACCCAATTCCAATGTATGTGTACAATTCCTCACATCCATGGAGCAATGCTCTGATATGAGTTGGGCGTCCTGTGACTTGACTCACTTCTGACATTGTGGACTTGGAGATAGCATCAGATCATACAGATTAAGTGTTCAGTCCTACAAGACTCAGTTCAGTTTAGTCACTCAGTTGTGTCCAACTTTTTGCGACCCCATGGACTGCAGCACACCAGGCCTCCTTGTCCATCACCAACTCCCGGAGCTTACTCAAATTCATGGCACAGAGTCAGTAATGCCATTCAATCATCTCACCCTCTGTTGTCCCCTTCTCTTCCTGCCTTCAATCTTTCCCAGCAGCAGGGTCTTTTCCAAGGAATCAGTTCTTCACATCAGGTGGCCAAAGTTTTGGAGCTTCAGCATCAGTCTCTCCATCGAATATTCAGGACTAAAATCCTAAAGGATTTCCTTTAGGACTGACTGGTTTGATCTCCTTGCAATCCAAGGAACTCTCAAGAGTCTTCTCCAACACTATAGTTCAAAAACATTAATTTTTTGGTGCTCAGCTTTCTTTATAGTCCACCTCTCACATCCATACATGACTACTGGAAAAACCATAGCTTTGACTAGATGGACCTTTGTAGGCAAAGTAACGTCTCAAGACTGTTTTCCTTTAGACACTCTGTCTCAGAACTTTCCTGGTGATCCAATGGTTAGGAATCTTCCTGCTGATGCAAGGGACACAGGTTCGATGCCTGGTCCAGGAACTAAGATCTCAGCTGTCAGGGGGCAACTAAGCGAAACCTGTATGCCTAAAGGCTGTGCTCTGCCGCAAGAGAAGTCACTGCAGCCCGCAGCCTGTGTGGCACAGTTAGAGAGCAGCTGCCCGCTGGGCGCAGCTAGAGGAGGCCCACAGGCAGCAACGAAGACCCACCGAAGCCAAACCCGCCCCGCCCAAACCAGCTTCCTGTCTCCAGGCACAGTCTCCTTCTGAGGGGCTTAGGTCTTCAACGTATGAATTTTGGGTCGACATCATTCAGTCCGTAACACCAGGTTGTAGATTTTTAGATTGTTGCAATCAGGCAAATGCAAGTCACGCTTTTCATCAATGAATCTGATGTATATTTCACAATAGGTTCTATCCTCAACTCGCATTTATCAACAACTCACGCCAAAGGCACAACATGGGCTGAGCAGAGCATCGGGCTTACAGAGAACACTCAGGAGGAAGGGATCAGGGGTGGTCCAACGGGTGAGCAGTGTTGGGAAAAGACCAATCCCCAAACCCTCCACCAGCCTTGGTGCAAGCTAATGACACAGGTGAGCAGCGGAGCCTCAAGCATGTTCTCCGTCTGCCTTTCCTCCCTGTGCGCATTCTTCAGCCTCTTCCTTTCTGCTGGCAGTAGAAATGTTCATCATAGTCTCCAGACACTAATGGAACATATTATTTTGGAAAATGAAAAAACTCTGAAAAGCATTTATAGATGTGCGTGATTTGTAAAGTTATAGGTTCAAGGAAAACCCAGCCAAAAAGCGTAACTATTTTATTATAGTAATAAATCAAATTTTATACAAAATACAGCAAATGGTCAGGCCTTAGTTTTTGCTGTGTCCCTGGAAACTATGCTATAAAGCCGATTATTGCAAAAGGCAAGGTCAGTCTTAAATGCTTTGGAGGTTACATTCTCTTTTCAAAGAATTATGGACCAGACCAAGAAGATGTAATACACGTAAAACCACAACATCTATAAACCTTTATAATCATATAAATAGTAAAATTATGCTTGAAGTCATAAAAATGACAGAAATGCACTGTGAATATTGGTTGTTGAATAGGCACTAATGTATTATAGAATATACCTATGTTAAAAATATAGCGTCACTCTATCGTAAATTGGACTCATTTCTAAGTTCTAGCTGTAAGAAGTGTAGAGTGCTCGCATGCTAAGTCGCTTCGGCTGTGTCCAGCTCTCTGTGACTCTGTGGACTGTGGCCTGCCCAGCTCCTCTCTCCACGGGATTCTCCAGGCAAGAAGCCTGGGGTGGGCTGCCCTGCCCTTCCTCGAGGGCTCCTCCCAGCGGGCTAGAACCCGAGTCTCTTGCATCTCACTGGCAAGCAGGCTTTTCACCACTAGTGTACCTGAGAAACCCACCGGGGGAGCCCCACTAAATATATACTTAACGTTAAATTTGCTTGACTCAGAATTTCGAGGGGTAGTTTGGACAGCTTATTTCTCAGAATCTTTCAATAATACTGTCTAGGGCAGTAGATGGAGAAGGCAATGGCACCCCACTCCGGTACTCTTGCCTGGAAAACCCCATGGACGGACGAGCCTGGTCCATGGGGTCGCGAAGAGTCGGACACGACTGAGCGAGTTCACTCTCACTTTTCTCTTTTCTGCACTGGAGAAGGCAATGGCCACCCACTCCGGTGTTCCTGCCTGGAGAACCCCAGGGACAGGGGTGGGGGGCCCTGGTGGGCTGCCGTCTCTGGGGTCGCACAGAGTCGGACACGACTGAAGCGACTCAGCCGCAGCCGCAGCAGGGCGGGTAGAAATGATGCCATTTTTGTTTGCTTTTGTTTGTTTCTCCTGTAGACACACCTCCTCGCAGGTGACCGGAAGGGCTCCGCCTCAGGGCCGCTCGAGCTGTCTTTGGCCGCGCTGGGTTTTGTGGGGCGCGGGGCCTTCCTGCTGCTGCGGCTTCTCCCGCGGCGGGGCGCGGGCTCCAGGCAGGTGGGCACCCGCTGCGGCCAGCAGGCTCCGCTGCCCTGCGGCGCGTGGGAGCGTCTTGAACCAGGGTCGGGACCTGCGTCTCCCCCACTGGCAGGGGGATTCCTAACCCCTGGGCCACCAGGGAAGTCCGCAGGTTGTTCTTACAGTTGGAATTGTCCTTTTGTTTGCAGCGTCCTTCCACATTTCAAGGCACACTGAGTCGTGCGGGTCGTGAGAGGAGCTGTCTGCCGCGCCTGGTTCTGGGCTTTGTCCCCTCTGACTCGCACCACCGGCTGTCACCCAGCTGTCGCCTTCCGGCTGCCCCGACCACACCCACGCCTGACGCCCGGGGCCTCCCCCCACGCGTGTGTTGCGGGCTGGCAGGTGGGCGCGAGGAGAGGGAAGCGGGGTCCTTTGCTTTCCAAGGCCCTGAGCTTGCGGAACCCTCCCTCTGTCCCTGGACCGTCAGCTTGAGGGCCAGGACGTGGGCTCTGCCAGGCTGACCCTCCGAGCCTGGGCTGCGTCTCTGGGTGACAGGAAGATGCCGGCAGCTGGCAAGCAACGCCCCCTGGGGCTGACACCTGGCCTGGAGCTCGGCGGGGTTCCTGCCTATGGTCGGAACCCCAAGCTTCGGTCATTCGGTGAAGTCTGCTTGCTACCTGCCCTCCCTCCAACAACCCTGAGGTCACTCTGAGCTAGTGTGAGGACAGTCGGTGAGCGAGGCCGGGCACCGGGAGTGGCAAGCGCCTGCGTTAAGTGCGGCAGGGGCACGAGGCTGAATGCCGCTTTTTACACACGGCTGCCACTCTTGCAGGGCTGACTCTGGGCACCTTCCGTGGAGCACCCCGTCTGCCTTGTCGGGGGCCCATGGTTCCTAGTGGAGAGCTCCTTTGGGATTCTAGTTCGGTCCATTTGCTGACCTCGGTGGGTACTAAGTCATGACTTTATAGGAACATCAGCTGTCAGCATGGCTATGGGTGCCAACCAGACACACTCAGTTCCTGCCTCCTGATACAAACATCTCAGCCTGGATACGCGGCTCCCGTCCACATATCCAGAGCGGTCTTCTTCCCTCCTTTTGCAGAGCTTCTCTTCCTGAACCTCTGTGTTCCTCTCTGGCATCTGGTCTCAGCTGGAGAACTCTGGGAGCAAAACGCCAGTTCAAATCTTCACGAGGAAGGGGAGAGGTGTCCATCCCTCTCCTCTGCTCCGTACTCCTTGTGCTAAGAGAGGAGGCGTTCCAGCTTGAAACCGAAGTCACTCAGGGCCGCTCCAGCTCAAGAACACAGAGGTCAGCTCTGATGCCTCAGAGTTCAGCATCGACCAGTAACCCCTAACTGACAGTTTCTTTGTGAAAATAAAACCAAGCCAGTAGAGGACCTTCCGTGCGAGCATGAATTCAGCCTTGGCCGCACTCTGCTTAACAGCTGGATGTGTGTGGCCTCAGCTGGGAGGAGGCAGGTCCTGCTCTTCCTTGTCCGACACCTGGCGCAGAGTACCCACTTATCTGCGCCTCTCGTGGCATAAATGGAGGCTTCCTTCTGTGGTCTATAACCAGGAAATGAAACCCCTGAGTTATCAGCTCTGGGAAGGTTTCAGCACAAGGAAGTCTAACCAAGGGGTTCACAGTGATGCTTTGAATTCAGGGACCCTTCCATCTGCTTCTTAGGTTGTTTCAGATGTGGGGCTTTGGCCCTATCATATCTGCACAATCAACCCGACTCGGAATTGTATAAAACAGAATACATTTATTAATTCATCATGAGGTGCTCCTTGGTGCAACTGTCTGCAGATGGCCTTCTCCTCCCAGGTATTTCCCAGGCAGCTAAATTCGGGTCCGAACACCCTGGGTGCATATTCAATTAGACTCCAAAGGGAGCTGTGTGTCCCTAAGGGATATTTCTAACAAGCTATGGAAGCTTAACAGAAATACATTTTTTTCCTCTCTCTCTAGGGAGAAAGAATATTTCTGTTCAATGATTGTCTAAGAGAAAATAGCACAGCAGCTGAAGGCTGATTTGATGGCTTCCAGCTTTCCTGTTGTATGTGTTTAATTTTTTCAAGGCCCTGTCTTCCCCTGAGTTCAGAAGGCCCGTGCTGCTCACAGAAGTATGAGAGCACGTCGTTTTGACTTTGGTACGGATTCAAATCTGAGCATCCTCTCAGGCCCTCTGCACTCGGAGCTCGCCTCAAGACGTGGAGCCTGGCGTCCCGCCTCGGGCCTCTGAGCGAGCGGGCAGGGTTTTTCGGTCAGGCCATCCCCGTCCCACGCGAGCAGACTCGGCCCCGTCTCTAAATGGGACCCTGTGCCCGACGGATGCAGCGCTCCTGCGCGGAGACTCCTGACTGTTGGGGTGCTTTCTGCAAGAAACACCGACATCGCTCCTCAGCTGGGTTTTTGGAAACTCCGCGAGGACCTTCCCTCCTCTTGCCTCTTGAGGCTCCCACTTCCTTAGCGCATTTCGGTGCCAGGGCGCCCTCCTCTCTCCGCCTAGAAAATGCTTCTCCCAGGCCCGCGCACGGCTCCTGACTCCCGGCAATTCTCGGCTCAGAGCATCTGCTGGCAGAGAGCGCCCCTCACCACCCGCCCTCCAGCGGGCACCAGCTCCCCAGCCGCGCTTTCCTCAGCCTCCGTCACCTCCTGCCACGCACAGTGCACTTCGCGATGCTTTTTAAAATTCGTCCCCATTGACCATTATAGGCTCTCTATTTCCCTTACCTCCCAGCCACTGGCAGCCATCATTCTACTGGCTCTCTGAATGTGACTTATTTACTTGCTTTTTATTTATTTAGAGTTTTGTCTACACCCCCAGCACATGGGATCTTAGCTCCCTGAGCAGGGACCCACCCCACCCCCTGCATGGGAAGGCAGCGTGCTAACCACTGCGCTACCGGAAGTCCCGTGTTCAGTGATTTCTTCTCTCTCTCTTGCTTGTTAGCTCCAAGGTGGGGGTCTTTGGGCTCCTCTCTGAGTCTCAGGTCAGGGTCGGCTCTTAAACATTTATGGAAAGTGGATGAATTAATGGCGGTATTAATCCCAGGTTCGGAGGTTATTTCTCCTGAACTACTTTGTCAACTAGGCCCCGTTCTTCTCTTTGTCATTCCCATCCTCCCTTCCTTCTCATTCTTCTTCCTAAAATAAGCATTTACCGGGCATTGGAAGCCCACAGCGGAAATGTTCGTTCTGGAATGGTTTTCTATGGACTGACAGGGTCCTGATAGAATCCTCACTGTCTTCTTTCCCAGTTGGTGGTTTTACTTGCTTGTGGGTTCCCCGCATTTTAGGGTCTGCCCCTTACAGTTTTATGACTACACCATGGCACTTCTGCCTGTCTGGAAGGATGACAACAGTGAAAAGACTGAGTTCCTAAGGATCGCAGTTGTCTGTCTGATTCTCATCTGAGGCCCCTGTGACCGACACACCAATATTTATAAGTATTTGTCCAATGAGTGGACATGATTGAACACAGGGTTGGGAGAAATCTAGGTAAGATGACTTAGGGGTAGAATGCATGGAAAGTAAATGCCTAGCAACACAGTTTAAAATAATATAGATAAGATTAATTTCCTCTCCCTAATTCGAGATCCTTTTTTCCCCTTACTGCTCTTATTTAGACAGAAAGGGAAATGAGAACAAATGTACCAAATCATTGTTTCATATCCGATCATTAATTATCATTTATCCAAAACATAAGCGGTGTAATTTAGCTTCAGAATGACTGTCATAATAGCAAATCAGGAAATGTATTTATAGTAACTTTACTCCCCCCCCAACTTCATTAATTTAAAAACAACTAATATACATTCATAGGTTAAAACATTTTAGAAAAGATATCCAGGATAGAATTAACTTCTCTTTCACTCTCATGTTCTAATTCCCATGTTGCAGTCCCTAGATATAACCACGATTCCAAGCTTCTCATGCAGTCTCCTAGTTCATTCCTACACCGAAACATATCTAGTTAATTCTTATCAAAAAGTAAAGGGAGTGCTCTGGTGGGCCAGTGGTTAAGAATTCATGCTTCCATTGCAGGAAGCATTAGTTTGATTCCTGGTCAGAAAACTAAGATCCCATATATTGTGCAGCATGGCAAAAAATATATAGAAATAAACTAAAAAAATATAAATGGCAGCATATCATTCTCATTCTTCTTCATCTTGCTCTTTTTATTTACAGTAAAATTTAGAGATTTTGCTGCATACATTTATTGCATACCTCATTTCCTTAACAGTTGAAAGTTATTCTGTTGTATATTCTGGAATTTATTCTGTCTCTTTGATAGTTTAATCTTTTCTCTAGTCATATGTATTTAAGTTGTCTCTAACTATTGCAATTACAAATAATATCATTTTATATATGGGCAAATATAAGTGCAGGATAAAGTTCTAGAAGGGAAATGGTTATGTCAAAGAGTATAAGGGTTTGTAATTTTGACAGATAATGCCAAATTGCCTTTTCTGAAAGTTGTTCTATTGCCTCCCTTACCTGTAATTGCTGATGTTTGGTGATAATTCACAATATTGGTATAAATGTTGTCATTTTCTCATGGCTTCTCCAGTAGTGTGTTGTTAAACTTTTTATAACTTGCCACTCTTTTAGGTGAAAATAAAAAAATCTCAGTGTCATTTTAATTTGCATTTCTATATAGGGGAGGTTGAGTATCTCTTCATCAATTTAAGATTCTTTAGACTTCTTTTGCTGATAATTGTTTACTCTTACCCTCTCCCTCTTTCTTTACTAGGCTTTTTTCTAGTTACTGTTCATTTGTTAGAGCTTTTTATATATTAAAAAAGTTAGTAAAAATTATTGCTGTGGTTGACTAGGGTTAAAGGCTGCTGGAAAAAAAAAATTGTCAAACTATATTTTAAGAATTTAAAAATCATATCATTTTGCTGTTTCTAAAATGAATTATTTCAATTTTTTTCTTTAAAAATTATTTTTTTACTTTGGGCCACATCTGGCTGGCATGTGGGATCTTAGTTCCCCGGCCAGGGATCGAACTCATGCCCCCTGCTGCATAAGCAGGGAGTCTTAACCACTGAACTGCCAGGGAAGTCCCTGAAGAAGTATCTGGAAACATACATATTTCTAAAAATGAAGAGGCATTTAGAAACCTGCAATAACATTCAGATTCTCTAGACAGTATTCGATACAGTTTGTGCTAGTGCCTCAGCGTGCAATTCACAAATAGTGATCAAGGAGATCTTAGATCGTCTAGCTCTACTCTCCCAGTTTATAGGTAAAAATTAAGGGTAGGAGAACTTGGTCCTTTGGCTGCAGCTAACAAGAAGCCTTGAGAAGGCTCACACTGGCTTGCAGGATAGAACGTGTATTGTGTTAGTCGCTCAGTTGTGTCTGACTCCTTTCGTGGACCCTCCAGACTCCTCTGTCCATGGAATTCTCAGGCAAAAATACTGGAGTGGGTTGCCATTTCCTCCTCCAAGAAAATGTATTGCTTCACTTAAAAGGAAGGGCAGAGTCAGTGTTGGCTCTAGGCTGACGGATTCATCCAGCTCAGGACACCATCAGGGACCCGGGTTGCTTCCCGCAGAGGGTCACTGCCAGTACCCACCCAGGGCTACTGTTCCATTCTCTTCCTGCGGCAGAGAGAAGGCTCCTTCTGCAAAGCTTCTCAGAAGAATGAGAACAATCCGTACTGAAAGTCCACAACAAATCTCTCCTCATATCTCACTGACCCTTACTAAGTCACATGACCTCACCGGAACCACACATTGGCAAGGGGACCGCTCACCCTCAGACCAGTCAGGACCACCCCATGTTACTATCCTTACTTTTTAAAGTCAGATCAGCTTCCAGGGCGGTGTGTGGGCTGCTAGGGGAGCTGGTGCCCAGACAGAAGCAGGAGCCAAGCTGTGCGCGGCGGCGGCGGCGGCGGCGGCGGTTCAGTCGCTCAATTGCGTGACTCTTGTGACCCCGTGGACTGTGGCCCGCCAAGCTCCTCTGTCTGTGGGGTCTTCCAGGCACGCACCCTGGAGTGGGTTGCCATTTCCTTCTCCAGGGGATCTTCTCAACCCAGGGATTCAACCAGGGCCTCCCGCATTGCAGGCGGGTTCTTTACCGACTTAGCCTCCAGGGAAGCAAGTTGTGCAGAACCTGATGTAAACTGGCACTTTGAGTGGCTCTTCATTGGTTTAATTTATAGATAGCACTCGAAACTAATCATAAAACTCACTTGAAATCTGAATATTAGTGTTCTCCAGAGAAACAAAAGCAAACGTGTGTATAAACACGTATACCACACCACATAAGTTGAAGAATTTGGCTCCACTGAGAAGCCTAGCAAAAGTGAAATCCCTAGGGCCGACCAGCATGCTGGAAACACAGGGAGAGGTTGGTGACTTTTGTCTTGAGACCGAATTCTTTCAACAATAAACCCCAGGATTTGTTCTTTAGACCATCAAGGGACTGGATGAGGCTCACTCACGTTATTGAGGATAATTCCCTTTACTCAAAGTCAATGGATTGTCATTTTAATTATGTTTGCAAAATACCTTCACAGCAGCATCTAGACTAGTGTTTGACCAAACTCCGGGATACCACAGCTTAGCAAAATCGATACATAAAATTAACTATTACATAATCCTTATTCTTCAGTCTTGTTCTCCTCAGTGTTTTCAGCTTCAAATCTCCTTGGAGTGAGTGATGTTGGTATGATTTCAGACACCAAGCCTTACAGCAGAGGTGTGGCCAAGGATAGAAAGGACACGAATCATTGCTTTTCATCCACACCATCCATAAATATATCCCCCCAAATAGAGGGACATTGCCCAATATTGCAGATGAAAATGCTGTCCCACTTACACTCAGATTCAGATTTCTCCTATAGTGTTCTGCTGTGTGGTGGGGAATGAAGAGGTTTTCTTTCA
>SJYX01003033.1:37942-120439 GCA_006410675.1 Oreotragus oreotragus | reverse complement strand
AGAGAGGCGCACCCAGGAAAGCGTTTTCTCTCCAAATTCCCTTTCCTGCAGATGTAAACAGGGTAAAGCCAAGCTTCCGCCTCTGCTGCCCCCCGCCTTGACTCGCTGTTTCTCAGCGGGGACGATGATGGGCGCAGAGGCGGGGGCGGAAAAGCTAAGGGTCTTTCCTGTTTCGGCTTTTGTCCACTGGCCCGCCTGCCCACTGGCTGGCCCAAACCTTCTCTGGAGACCACCCCTCCTTGTCTGTCCTCTGTCTTATTTCATTTGCATCTCACGGAGTAAGTGTTCGCTTGTCCGCTTCCTCCGCCAGCCTGGATTTCCTAGAGGACACGTTCCCGGCAGGATGTGCAGAAAGCAGGCTCGCAGCACGTTGAAAAGGCAGAAAGGCCTGTCGTGGTCATCTGGGAAGAGCCCTGGATCGTCGTCTGATTGCAGGCTGGGATCGTCACGGTGAGCCAAGATTTTAAATGCTGGTTCTACCAGCTCCCTCAGTGGATTTAGACTTGACACAATGGTTTCAAACCTGCTCACGTGGTTTCATGTGAAACATTACTTTTGTCTTCGAAACAGCTGAATGAATTAGATGGGGTAGCTCCTTAGTTTTAAAGAAGAAAAATGTTCTCGAAGTGCGGGCGACTTGCCCCGGGTTCCTGGACCGTGCGTCCCGCTCAGATTCGCCCCTCCTGCCGCTTTGTCCAGAGCTCACTCTTCATCAGCCCCCTTTCAGGGCTCTCGCTATCTGTGTAGGTAAATGGGCGCCACGCTCTTGCCCCGGGTCCACAGTGATCTGGCGTAGCTACCTTCCCCCATCAATTTCTGTCCTATCCGCAGCTGGCTGGTGACCCACTGAGCACATGACATCGGGCAAGTCATTAACCTGCACTTATATCTCAGCTCCTTCATCCTGAAAATGAAGATGACAATAGATGCCAGCCGCCTCGGTTGGTGTGGAGATTAATGAGACCGTGCAGGGAGGTGCCTTGAGCTCCTGGGATGAAACGCTTAGCAGAGGCACAGAGTCTACTGATAATTTCTGAACAGTTTCAAAGGAGCCTCTGGGAAAGCTGGCTCTTGCTTCTAACTTTGGGGAGCATGCCTATGTGGGCTGGATGCTTTTCTCTGTGCGGGTTGGCCGGGCAGTCTCCTGCTTCTGCCGCTCTTGAGGGCTCAGCTCTGCTCTGATCCAGCCGCTCGTGGTCTGCCCTCGGACCTCATCGGCCACAGAACTTCAAGCCCTTAAGGCACTGCCCCATCTTCCTTGCTCACAGGAAGGATCTGGCCTTGGCGCCGCGGAGTCCCTGAGGCCCCGCGGGAGTTCTTGCTAGTGAGGAACGACGCCTTCCCTTAGGCCACCCCGAGGACTAAGCCTCCCTTACACGCTGGGGCGCAGGCTCGGCGCGCACACGCGGCCGCGGCCACCACGACGCGGCCCAGGCCGGCGGGCCGCCTGGCTCTCCGAAACGTCAGGCGGAGGCCTTGGAATGCTGGGTTTTACACGGGAATCTTCGGCTTTGCCGCTTTCTTCCCTGCCTTGACTCCCTTCTGACCGTCCGCCCCCCTAGCTCCTCCCCAGGTGCTCTGTCCCGAATGTGGGCGTAAAGCCAGGGCGAGAGCCGCTTGCAGAGTGAGGAGGTGGGCTTCGCCCCCGCCTCGGCTCTTTGAGACAGGCATTCAGAGCCCCCCACGCCCCTGCGCTGCTCGCGCTCGACTAGACCCTCTGGGCCAGACCTCCCCTCCCTCCTGCGGACCCCCTAGTTCACGTCCTCGGGCTTCAGGGTCACAACTGGGGGAGACGCAGAGGGTCACCTTCACAGGCGGCCCACACGTCCCAGAGCGGAGACGGTTCCAGGCAGAACTGCCCCCGCTGCCCCGCATGGGTCTCCGTCCTCTCCTCATGAAGCTTCTCAAACACCTGGGGCTCTCCGCGCTCACTTCTAAAGGACGTGGTTGTCTGATTGTTTCTGCAGCGGGGACCACGGCGTTCTGTCTGATCAGAGATCCAGGGGTCTTGCTGCTGCCCTTCGATTCTCCCCGCTCCATATTCTGAGCTGACCTGACCCAGGCACCCTCAGAGCCCTTTCTTCCTGGCTGTACAAAACTTTCCATCAGTTCTGTGCCCTGATCAATGCTGCTATGGGAAACAAATCTTCATAATCCTTCAGGTTATTTGCGTTTTTAGAAGGGACCTGTAGGGGAAATGTTGAGAAGTTTAGAGACCCTTTCTGGAACCCAATGTGGACAGTCAACTCTCTACCTTTGTGACCTGTTCCAGGGACAGGAATAACCACAGGGTACTTTTCAGTTGATTTTCACTAGTTTCAGGTTTATTGTGGATTGGGACATGTAGAATTAGCTGAAGCTTTCAACATCCAGTGGTTGGAAATAACAGGAAATGCTAGTCTCAGAAAGCCACAGAGCTTGAAACCAAGTAGGCTTCCTTGGAGAAGGGAATGGCAACCCCCTCCAGCAGCGCCCAGGGGGTCACAAGGAGTTGGACACACTGGGCACGCACACACATACACTTCACACTTCCCAGCCATCTCTAGGGAAGGGGACATTACTGAAAACTGTTGGAAGCTAACAGATACTTTCAGACACTTAAAGGAGGGATAAAGCAGCTGAGCTAATTAAATCATCCTCCAAACACCGCAAATTGGGAAGGTGAATGCCGGAAGATTAATTTGTTTGCCTGTAAGGGGTTTGATTTCAGATGATAAAGAGGGTGTTACTGTATAGTTACTAGATTGTTTTAAAAATCTTTTTTAACACTCAGAGACATCTCTTCCTTTCTGAGGCGATGATTTTAGCATGCTGGTAATTCTTGTTTTTACGTGCTGTGATAGCTCTTGTTCATCTAAACGTTTAGGAACTTTGCTTCTACCCGATGAGTCATTCCAGTCCAGGGGCCTAACAGGAAATTATGGAGTTAGTAGATTTAGGAGGTGAAAACAAACAAACAGTAACAAAACCAACAAAAAGAACCAGTCTTCCAAAATTCTGGTGGGGAGGTTTGAGTGAAAGGGTCCTGGCTGGCCGTCAGTATTTCATCCGGCCTTATTTTAGAACTTTCTGGCTAATTCTCTGGAGACAAATAGTACAGGGCATGTTTACCGGAGGGTGTGGAGGGAACCAAGGGAGCTCGGGGAGCAGCCGCGTGCGTGCAGTTGAGGAATTCTTGCTGTGCAGAGCCAGCCCTAACAGTTTCCTTCCTTCAGGTATTTTAACAATTAATCGGCAGAACAAAAAAACAAAAAAAACAAAAAAAAAAGAAAAGCGAATGTTCCCCCGCTCTGGTCGTGTATCAGACCCGGAAGCCCCTTCCTCTCCTTTATTGGGCCCGCTCAGCACCACGGGGCGGCCCCCGGGAAGGGACAGGGTTCTGCTACGGCAGTGCTGCCCCAGGCGCCGGACCCCGCCCGCTGCCGCGGAAGCCCGGGCCCTGGCGCTGGGCCGCCGCATCACCCGGCTTTCGGCTGAAGTGGGAGAGGATTCCCCACTTAGCACCAGAGACGGATTCCACCTCCTGATGAAGCTGATCCCCTGTCTTTCATAGACAATCTTCCGAAAACATTTCCTGAGAATTTTCTAGGGATTATTGCCCTGTTAGCATGCGCTGTGGATGGGAGACACTCCTGTTTTCCGACATCTCGATTTCCAAGAGATGAAATGCTGGAGGCCGGGCGTGCCGCGACCCCGCCTCTCGGGCCCCGCCGCTGGCGCAGCGCTTCGGGGCTGCGGCCGGGCGGCGGGCGGCGGGCGGCGGGCGGCGGNAGTATTGGAGTTTCAGCTTCAACATCGGTCCTTCCAATGAACACCTAGGACCGATCTCCTTTAGGATGCACTGATTGGATCTTCTTGCAGTCCAAGGAACACTCGAGTCTTCTCTAACACCACAGTTCAAAAGCATCAATATGTGTGAAAGCCAGCAGATACCTTACCTGGGAGCCAACTCATTAAGATGAAAAATGAATGAATAAACAGAAATTCTGTTGAGGGATGTGGCATGTGTCCACGGTCACTGACAAGGCCGTGTGCACATGAAGTCTCGCGTTTGCAGATTAACTTTTAATTTTGCCTCTTAAGTCTTAGGTTTCTTGTTTTGTCCTCATTGGTTAATGATGGTTAGTTACTTCAGATATCCCAAGTCTGGGTGTAGTCATTCATTGACTGTTCCTTTGGTTGCTCGGATGTCTTCATCGATGACAATGACATTAATGGACCGTGACATAGTTGGTGCCGATGTATGGATGGACTTGGAAGCAACCTGAGTGTCTATCAGCAGATGAATGGATAAACAAGATGTGGAATCCATGTGATCTGACAGAGTGCCTGAGGAACAATGGATGGAGGTTCATGACATTATGGAAGCAGTGATCAAGACCATCCCCAAGAAAAAGATATGCAAAAAGCCAAAATGGTCATCTGAGGAGGCTTTACAGACAGCTATGAAAAGGAGAGAAGCAAAAGGCAAAGGAGAAAAGCAAAGATATACCCATTTAAATGCAGAGTTCTAAAGAAGAGCAAAGAGAGGTAAGAAAGACTTCCTCAGCGATCAATGCAAAGAAATAGAGGAAAACAATAGAATGGGAAAGACTAGAGGATTATGGCAGAAAGCGAAGAACTGAAGAGCTTCTTGATGAAAGTGAAAGAGGAGAGTGAAGAAGTTGGCTTAAAACTCAACATTCAGAAAACTTTAAGATCATAGCATCTGGTCCTATCACTTCATGGCAAATAAGATGGGAAACAGTGGAAATAGTGACAGACTTTATTTTTGGGGGCTCCAAAATCACTGTAGATGGTGACTGCAGCCATGAAATTAACAGATTCTTCCTTCTTGGAAGAAAAGTTATGACTAACCTAGACAGCTTATTAAAAAGCAGAGACATTACTTTGCTAACAAAGGTCCTTCTAGTCAAAGCTATGGTTTTTCCAGTAGTCATGTATGGATGTGAGTTGGATAATAAAGAAAGCTGAGCACCAAAGAATTGATGCTTTTGAATGGTGGTGTTGGAGAAGACTCTTGAGAGTCTCTTGGACTGCAAAGCGATCCAACCAGTCCATCCTAAAGGAAATCAGTCCTGAATATTCACTGAAAGGAGTGATGCTGAAGCTGAAACTCCAATACTTTGGCCAACTGATGGGAAGAACTGACTCATTTGAAAAGACCCTGATGCTGGGAAAGATTGAAGGCAGGAGGAGGAGGGGATGGCAGAGGATGAAATGGTTGGATGGCATCACCAATTCAATGGACATGAGTTTGAGTAAATTCTAGGAGTTGGTGATGGACAAGGAGGCCTGGCATACTGCATTCCTTGGGGTCCCAAAGAGTTGGACTGAGCAACTGAACTGAACTGATAAATACACACACACACACACACACACACACACACACACACACAGAGATGTGTATATAGACACACAATGGAATTTACTCAGCCATAAAAATGAATAATGAAATTTTGCCATTTGAAACAACCTGATTCAGCCTGGAGTCTGTTATGCTTAGTTGATGTAAATCAGAGAAGGACAAATACAGTATGTTTTCACTTACATGTGGAATG
The DNA here is from genome assembly GCA_006410675.1 of Oreotragus oreotragus. Classification (NCBI taxonomy): domain Eukaryota; kingdom Metazoa; phylum Chordata; class Mammalia; order Artiodactyla; family Bovidae; genus Oreotragus; species Oreotragus oreotragus. The sequence goes on along the minus strand of SJYX01003033.1, from coordinate 114,878 downwards.
TCAAAAATAAATGAATGAATATAACAAAAGTAAAAGAGAGAGAGAAATGAACAAGACGTTGCTTCTGATCCTGCTGGGGTTTATTTGGCTGAAGGAGAGTTTAGGCCCTGTACCCATTTTACTCAACTCAAAAGAGGCTGGGGAAACGAGGCTTAAAAATGCAGGAATGAGCAGGTCATTGTGTGTGTAAAGACATCATAAAAATGCCAGGCAGGTTGAGGAGTGGTAGAAAGTATTGCTAAAAGTCACTGTATTCATTTCCTAATGTTGCTGTCACAAAGTACCAAAAACTAGGTGGTAAAAAACATCAGACCTCCATCTTTCATAGCCCTGGAGGCCCGAAGTCCCAAGTCACAGCGTCGGCAGGAGAGTCCTTCTCGGGGTCTGGCAGTGGTACCCGCTCCTGCTCCTCTCCCAGCTCCCGGGGGTTGCCTACTTGACTCTAGTCTCTGGCTCTGTGGGCACACGTCTACGCTCCCTCTGTGCTTGTCCATCTCTGGGCACAGTGCTATTTTAGTCTTTAATCTCAAAAATGTGTGCTGTTAATTTTGAGGAGAAATGGAAAAAGATGAACTGGTCAACGAGATCCACTCTTACTCATGGAAAGAAACAACTGGGGCGCATGTATTTTGGATGAAGCATCCGGAGTCATCATGAAGGTCAGTCATACCAGTGGGTTAGCTCCCTTCCTATGGGAAGCTAGCAGTTTTGGTCATTCTTGTATCAGTACGGGCAAAATTATAGGGCTTCCCTGGAGACTCAGTGGTAAAGAGTCTGCCTGCAATGCAGGAGTCACAGGCTGCTTCCGTGGATCAGGAAGGTCCCCCATGGAGGAATGGCACCCCACTCCAGTGTTCTGGCCTGGGAGCTCCCACAGACAGAGGAGCCTGGTGGCCTGCGGTCCACGGGGTCACAAAGAATCGGACAAGACCGAGTGACTAAACAACAGTGAGTAAGTCCCAGATCTCAGCGGCTCAACACTGTGGAATTCGGTGTGTCTGTCCTGTGACAGCTCTCACTTCACCTCAGCTACAGGCCGGCGGGAGGACACGACTCAATACGGTCACTCAGACCGAGGCAGACAGAGGCGCCATCGCAGCACAGAGTTCAGAGGTGACTGCAGCGGGGGACTGGGGAACCAGCAAAACCTTTGCTGCTGGCCTCCCGTTAGTGTTTCCTTAGCTCGGTGCAGTCACGTGGCCAGAAAGAACCCGAACCTGGGGGAGAAGTTCAGGCCCTGGCGCCTGGACGGAGGGTAGTTGGAATATTTGTCATCTGCCCCAGTGTCGACCACACTGAGATGTGGATTTCTTCAGCCTCAGTTACTACCCACTGGTATTACCGTTCTTCTCAGTTTGGGAGAGGGAGAGTTCTCCTCTGCAGGGTGGAACTTTGGCCAAAGCACTGAATATAATGCTGGGCAAATTGTCAGAACATGACTATTTATAATTGATTATTCTATAATTTTCTATAATATGTATTACTTTATAATATATAATCTATATATATGACCTGTATATTATGGGATAATGCTGTTTATAAACAAAGACTTAGAACAGAAAGATAAAGGATGTGTGGTCATCCTTTGAATAGTCTTACGATCAGTATTCAATAATTTAGACTCCCAAGTGTGCTAGTTAATACAGAGTTTATAAAAATCATCTGTTTACATGAGCTTGCTATTTATCTAGTTTATCTATCTAGGCTTTATTAGAAAACTTGGCCAAGGGTGGCCAAGTAACACAATTAACGTGAACGTCATTTAGATGATCACATTTCTCCCATGTTGGCATTTTTGAGTCTAGTTCTAACTTTGGCTAGAGAGACCCTATTGAAGAGACTTGTCTATGCTATAAATTCCTATTTCTGCAGCTTCTGGTGTCTTTTTGCTTTTTTTCTTTGAGATAAAACAGGACGGTTCCATCATTTTCCTTTCCTTCAGAGGAAGGTGTTCGGTCGGGAGGGAAACAAATCAATTAGGATGATGCTAAAGCTTGATCCCTAATCAAGTTATATTTTAATGGAGCCTCAGGGTTTACCGATGAACTCAAACAGTGAGGATGGCACTGAAATGGAAAAGAGGAAAAACGGGCTCTAGCCTTCCATTTCAATAAGTCAAGAAATGGTGCATTTTTTTTTTTTTTTAAATAAAAGGATTGCACTGGAGCAATTTCCACTCTTGCTCTCCTACCTCTGCGACAAAAGAGCTGGTCTGAGTCATGAGCAGCCCACCTTCACAGCAGGAAGCTAAGCTGTGGAGAGGCTCTGGCTAATCACATGTGGAATAATGAGAAACCAGGAGCTGGAGCTGACCTCCCAAGTCAGATGTATTATTATTCACTTCACCTGCTCACTGGCACAGTGGGTGCCGTCACGGAGGCGGTGACTAAAACCCTGATCAAGACGTCTCTGCCAAGTCCCGTAAATAATCTGTTCGCCCATTGTGCCTGAGGTGTCATGGCATATGCTTAGATCCGGGTGGGAGTGTGGGTGCGGTAAGCGGCTTGGAATTTACAGAGAATCTGTCCCTGCTTTGTAGGGAAGGGACACACTGTAAGTGTGGCAGGGTCCGTGTCCTCTGGAAAGAGCCTCCTGCTCCTTTGAGAGGAGTTAACTGAGCGTGCAAGATCTCCGATAATGAAGTCCTAGCCAGTGACATTCATTCATAAAACTCTTTATATCACAGTGAAATACATACTTTTGGTGCTTCCCAGGCGGCTCAGTGGTAAGGAATCCGCCTGCCAAGCAGGAGACTTGGGTTCGCTCTCTAGGTTGGGAAGATCCCCTGGAGGAGGAAATGGCAACCCACCCAGTATTCTTGCCTGGGAAAACCCATGGACAGGGGAGCCTGACAGGCTACGGTCTATAGGGGCGCAAGAGCCAGACACGACTCGGTAATTTACCAGCACTGAGTCCCAGGAAAGAACTAGGGCTGAATGCGAAACCGGGACGACTCCCTTTCTCAGGTGGCTCTCGCCAGCTGTCCTCAGCCGCGAAGGCCAGCCTTCAGCTCTCCAGGGCTTCAGGTAGACGGGATATGAACAATCAGCGGTGAAGGACACATGGTGTGCAGAGCTCCTCACGTCTTAGCTCCCAAGGGGGCCGATGGCATCAACGTGTGGGGTGAGGGTTTTACACATGGCCCTGTGTCCTTTTCTGGTTTTAGATCTATCTCTGCTTTGTTGATCTTTTCAATGTGATAATTTGCAAGAAAGCACCAGGCACTGCCTGCATACAGTAGGTGCTCGATAATTGGCCGTTTCCTGCCCCCGCCCTTTGCTTTGGCTCAGAAGCAGTAGCGTCCCTGGGAGCGTGCGAACAAGGCCCGGAGTCCCCTCTTGGGTGCAATTAATATTCACCCTCAGGTAATGCCCTGCACTTAAGAATCTCATCTCACACCAACCATCATATAGTCCAATAGCTGAAGTCCCCAAATCATGGGCAAATGTAAAAATTTGAGGCTGATGAGGCAAGTCCTTGGCCAGACAGACACTGCCCCCCTGGAGGCTAGTGACGACTGGCGCTTAGGATGAGTGAATGTCACCGCATATGGGCCTGGCGGGGAACCGCAGAGGCCTGCATCCGTTTCCTGGGGCAGCAGGGGCACGTCAGCTACAGGAGACAGAAGGAAGCCCGGCAGCCTGCTCCTTGAAGGTTAATTCTTTCACTTTGCAGGGCAGCTCTTCACCCGCCGCCACGCCAAGGGGGGATTCGCTGGCACGCCCGTGTGCGCCACACTGCAGCCGCGTGTGGGGCCCCTCTTTGGACGCTGGCTTTTGGCCCACGCTGCCCGAGGGCCAATGGGCACTGAGTGCCGTTGTCAGCAGCCCCAGCCTCTCCCCTTTGTCTGTAATCTCTCTGCACCGCCCACAGGCATGGGGTCACCTGAATGGAGGAGGCTCTTCTCAACCATCTGGCGATTCCGCCCCGTGCCTGGAACCCTGAGCGCTGCCCGAAGGTCGCCAAGTCAGCAGGGGCGCCTGCTGCCGCCTGCGAGCTGCCAGACAGCGGGGCGCCTCCAGAGCCCGCTCCACATGCTCGAGCCGTGTGCAAAGGCTGAGTGGATGTGGAAAACAAACCCCGCAAAATGAGCACACTATTCGTTAACACATTACCTGTGTGTGGATGAGTTTCCAGCCAAAGTGACAGGGGCACGTAAGGGGTCGTGCTGCTATTTTTGGTGTCAAAATAGATCAACACAGTCGTCGCTGGTGGTCCAGCGGCTAAGCCTGCGCCTCCAAGGCAGGGGGCGCGCGTCCCGTTCCTGGTCGAGGAACTGAGATGCCGCGTGCTGCAGCACGGCCGAAAAGTAAAGGAAGAATAATAAGCGAATTTAAAAATGTATTTACATGAGGTCTGTATTGGCTTCCTAGGGCAGCCAAAACAAACGATCACAGATTGGGTGGCTTAAAACAACAGAGATGCGTTCTTCCGTGGCTCTGGTCTGAAATGAGGGTGTGGGCAGGCCTGGTGCCCGCTGGAGGGAGACTTGTCCCGTGCCTCTCCTAGCTGTGGGTGGGCGCCGGCAGTGCTCAACACTCTGTGGCTTGTGGATGCGCCTCTTACATCGGCTGTCGCTACATCACAGGGTGGGTGATGTGCTGTTTTCCTCTCTGTGCTGTTTCTGCGTCCAGATTTCTCTCTTCTTATAAAGACACCAACCCTTGGACGAGGATTCACCCTCATCCAGTGTGACCTCATCTCCACTTGATATCTGTAAACAAAGACTCTATTTCCAAAACAGGCCATGTTCACAGGGACTGGGGGCTAGGACCTGAACATCTCTGTGGCAGACACAGTTCCACTCACAACAGGGACAATGCAGTGGGACTTCCCTGGTGGTCCAGCGGTGAGACTCTGCCTTGCAATGCAGAGGACACAGGTTTGATACGTGGTCGGAGAACGACGGTCCCACAGGCCCTGGAGCAACTAAGCCACGCCGTGCAACTCCTGAGCCAAGGACCTGAACATCTCTGTGGCAGACACAGTTCCACTCACAACAGGGACAATGCAGTGGGACTTCCCTGGTGGTCCAGCGGTGAGACTCTGCCTTGCAATGCAGAGGACACAGGTTTGATACGTGGTCGGAGAACGACGGTCCCACAGGCCCTGGAGCAACTAAGCCACGCCGTGCAACTCCTGAGCCCGCCAGTCACAGTGAAGATCTCCCGTGGTGCAACCAAGATCCTGAACACTGCAGCTAGACCCAACACAGCCGGATAAACAAATAAAAAGATGATGTGGTAAAAAATGGATAGCCTTTTTCAGTAAATGGTACTAGAACAACTGGACATCCACATGCCAAAGAAGAAAAAAAGAGAGTGTCGGTTCATATCTAGGATCTACAAAGATAAAAACCAAGTGAATTATAGACCTAGTGTAAAACCTAAACCCACAAAATTTCCAGAAAAAAAAAATTAGAGAAAATATCTGTGACCTTGGGAAGACAAAATATATTTTTAGAAATGATACCAAAAGCACAATCTATAAGAGAATGAATTGATGAATTGGATTTCATGGGGAAAAGAGAAAAAAAAAACTACCCTTCAGCAGGCATTGTTAAGAGAATAAAAAGGCCACAGACTGGGAGAAAAATCTTTGCAAAGTGTATACCCGATAAAGGACTCATATCCAGGAAATAAAAAGAAATCTCAAGTCAACAACATGGGAACAAACGACTCAGTTAAAACGGGGAAAATACCTCTGGGTGCCCCACCAGAGAAGACAGGTATGAAACGATGCTCAGCATTACTTGTCGCTGGGGTACTGCAAACTGAAACCACAGTGAGATACCATTCACAACCTTCCTGTTATAATGACTTAAATGAAAACCTGACCACAGCAAGTGTTGATGAAGATGAGGAGGAAATGGAACCCTCATATGCTGCTGGTGGGAATGGGAAATGGGAAAAAGACTTGGGAAAATAGCTCAGCAGTTCAGAAAAAGCAAAACTAGGACTGAAAACATAACACTTATCGTATGCGTCCAGCCATTCCACTCCTGACCATTCACTCGAGAGAAAAAAAAAAATGTCTATACAAAGATTCACGTGCGAATGTTCTTAGCAGCTTTTAACTTGTAACAACCAAAAACTGCAATTAATAAAAATGTCCATCAGTGTATGAATTGTTATGGACTGAATTATGTCCCCTCCAGGGGGCTTCCCTGGTGGCTCAGACAGTAAAAGATCTGCCTGTAACGTGGGAGACTTGGGTCCGATCCCTGGGTTGGGAAGACCCCCTGGAGAAGGGAATGGCAACCCACTCCAGTATTCTTCCCCAGAGAATCCCATGGACAGAGGAGCCTGGTGGGCTACAGTTCATGGGGCCACAGAGCTGGGACACGACGGAGCGGCTAACACTTTCACTCTCTGTGCCCCAAATTCATACATTGAGGCCCTAAACTCTAATGTGACTGTATGTGGAGGAAGGAAGTAAATAAGATTATATGAAGATACATGGTGGGGGCCCTAATCTGTGCACTTATAGGAAGAGACACTAGAGGCACTTGCCCTGCCACCACGTGAGTGCCCAAGAAGTGAGTGCCCTAGAAGGTAGACATTTGAGAGCCAGGAAGAGTCCTCACTGGAATCCGACCATGCTGGCACCTGGGTTTTGGACCTCAAGCTTCCAGAAATAACAGAAAATAAATTTGTTATTTAAGCCACTCAATTTATGGCCTTTTATTTTGGCAGCATGAAGAGTAACACATGAACGAACAAACTGTGTTGTATGTACACAACGGTATACTGCTTATCATCAGGAAGCAATGAGCTATTGTTGCACACAGTAACATTAATGAATCTCAAAATGATAATACCGGTGAAAGAGGCCTGCCCCCCGCCTCCGTCTTCTACACACAAAAAGGAGCACACACTGTATGATTTATATAAAACTCTAGAAAATAGAAGCAAATCCATGGTGATAGGAAGCATCAGTGTTGGCTTGCATTTGGGGAGGGGTGGGTGGCAGGGATGGGGAAGAGGTATTACAATTGGGTATGAGGAATCTTTTGAGGGTAACATATACTTACTATCTTGATCAAGGTGATGGCTTCATGGGTATGTACGTATGTTAAGACTTGTTAAATTGTATACTTTACCTGTAGTTGACTGTATATTAATTATACCTCGATAAAAATATACTGTATGCCTGCTATAATCAGATATTTTGCTAAGCATTTTCATTAAATACTTATTTCTGACGGTACTATATGGTAGGGATAAAACTGGATTTCAGAGAATATTATACCTATATAACAAAAATGTTTTTTACAGAGAGGAGAGGGATGGAAGAGAGAAAAGAAATGGTGAATGAAATCCAAAGTGATTCTTGGATTAGAGGAAAGGGGAAAAGTGGGAAAAGGGGTAAGACAATATGACTGACTGCATTTTCCAGTTAATGGGCACATTACTTTTTATTACAATGTATCTTGATACTTTTTCCATTGAGGGGTGGAGTCTATGTTCCCTCTTCATTATGGAGAAGCTTGTGACCACTCTAGAAGGGGTGTTATGTGACTTCTGAAATTATAAAAGGGGATTCAGCTTCTGCCTAGTTTTCTTGTGATGCTCACTCTTGGAACCTACCCCCATGATGTGAGGATGCCCAAGCAGCTCGAAGGAAGTCTTGCTGACAGCTCCATCTGAGGTCTTCATTGATAGCCACACCAACCACCAGACATGGAGGGCAGTGAGCGTTTGGGTGAGTTGAGTCCTAGCTATGGAGTCGCCTCAGCTAAGGTCCTGATGTGGAGAAGAGGTGTCACTAACATAGCCTTCCAGAATTCCCAAATGATCCACACAGTCTGCGAGCACAGTAATTGCTGTTTTATACCTCTTAGTTAGTGTCTTCTCATGCAGCAATGGTAGCAAACAGTTGGCCTGAAGAAAGAGAAGTGGAAATAATGAAAGCTAGGGTCCAAGCCTCCTGAGGAGTAAGAGAGGACTCAGAGGTAGTTGCAACAGCTTTGGAAAGTGGGTCCTTTCAGAGAAGTGCCCTAAAGTGCTTGGGGATGGAAAGTAGCCCTTATCATCATAGGCACCGGGAAGGTGACCACGGCGATGAAAAGCCTGGAGAGTAAGAAACAGCCTCATCACCAGCTGTCTGGCAGTCCTCACAGACAGAGAGAATGGACCAAACACATGGGGTAGGACTTGCAGGCTTCCTTTCCCAGGAGGAAAGATTTAAGAAAAATTGTGGTTTTGGTGGATGTACCATAAATTAGTACTTACAATTTAGAAGTGCCCTAAAGTGCTTGGGGATGGAAAGTAGCCCTTATCATCATAGGCACCGGGAAGGTGACCACGGCGATGAAAAGCCTGGAGAGTAAGAAACAGCCTCATCACCAGCTGTCTGGCAGTCCTCACAGACAGAGAGAATGGACCAAACACATGGGGTAGGACTTGCAGGCTTCCTTTCCCAGGAGGAAAGATTTAAGAAAAATTGTGGTTTTGGTGGATGTACCATAAATTAGTACTTACAATTTCTGCACAACAGGCATAAGTGACAGATACATCTCCTTAGTAGATCATTTACAAAGAAGATTCCTTGATTTAATTTTGTTCACTCCCTATACCAGAACCTTGACCCTTAGGATCAAGCAGAAGTCTCCCAAATCGACGTATTTACACGTAAAACTATCTTGAAAGTTACTTAATTGTTATGAAGATGACAAATGGATTTGAGAATGAGTCCATCTGCAAAAACTACTTGTAAAGTGTATCCAAGGCTCATGTAGTTCAGGCACTAGAAAGGAAATAATGAAGATTCTGACATCAAGATTTAGTTCTGGATCTCCAGTAGACTAGTAACAATTTAGTCAATGTGCCTATTCTGATTTTGGCTTGTCTGAATTTTGTTTTCAGGATTTATAGATTCTTTCTTGGGTAAACTACTCCTTTCTTTGTCTTTGCTATCTGCCATGTTCAGTTCAGTTCAGTTCAAAATAAAATCAGTTAACTTAAAAAAAATAAAATAAAGTCACTAATTTAGCAAAAAAATAAAAAAATAAAAAATAAAACTGTTGACAAAAAAAAAAAATTAATTTGAGTATGAGTGGAAACTGCCACAGCTAAACAAAGCAACACGTCACATGAACCTTCCCATGGGCTTTCACGCTCGATTTCAAGACCTTAAATGTTCACATGATAGAAAGTCTATCACCTGTTGATTCAAGGTTGGAAAAAAGGCATCTCTCTGTTCCTTGAGACTTTGTGAGCAACCCATGGATTCTACATGAACCTTCTAACAAACCCATGTTGGCAAGTTCAGCAATTAATTTTATCAGTTGTAAATTACTGACATTAAATTACCAATATGAAAACAAACCACTATTTTTATCTTTCCTCTGCCTCTTCCTCTCCCCAGGGGTCAGGAATGGGGAGAAAATTTGTTAAAAGTGATAGCGAGGCAGTTAGTTGCAGTGCTTATCAGAGGGTGCTGCTTTGTTTAGACCTGTCTAAAAGTGACGCCAGTTCTGCTAGTCTTGAAGGTCTGTGCTCTGTGCACAGCTGAGTGCCTCTGCTAGTAGAGATATCAACTAAGATCGAAGGAAGATTAAAGAGTATAGCAGATGGATTAGTCTTGTTTCTCCTGCCACTGTGATATTGTATCAGTGATATAAGACCTCCTGATACTAGTGGACTAGTATCTCAACTAGTATGTTGAGGTTTCACAAATCTGGTTCAATTTCACATCCTGTATTTCACAAGAAGCCTTGGTCATGTAAATAACAGAAGCTCACTTGTGTATAATGCTCAGTTCACGAACACTTTCACACACACCATCTTATTTCATTCTGAAGATAACCCTGAGCTATAGGCTCCGCAGGCAACTACCTATAAAAAAAAAAAAAAGCCCAGAGGTCTTGAAGTGGCTTGTCCAAGGTCACAGTGTCAGTGACGAGCCAAGGTGGGGACTAGAGCCCCAAGAACAAAGACCCCCTCTCGAGTGTCACAGCCGACATTCCCCGCTAATGACGGCACAGGTCTTACTTTGACAGCTGAGGGGCTTGGTTGCATAGGTCTTACTTAGCTGTCCTTGCCCCCGGGGTCAGCTGGAGTAAAGAGGATTTGGGAAGTGAAGCACTGGCTGCATGGATGACGTCCAGGAATGGGATGCCAGCTGTGATGGCCACGATAAAGCCATGAGAATCCTGGGTCCCTGGCCAGGGATGTGGGCATCACATCACCATGGGAGCAGGACGCATGTACCTGCCAACTCATGATAGCTAACTTGAAAGAGGGTTCTTTAAATTGAAAGATGAAGGCATCAGAGAAAAACAACTAGATAAAATGGCTATCATTCCCACTAGGAAACCAGAGGACAGGTTCAGGTATGGTACTGATGACCTCACATGTCTTCACACCGATGTACAATCAACAAGGAATGACCATAGCAAATGTGTATTTTAATCTGAGGGAACTACAGTCTTGCAAGTGTCAAGGAAACTTGGTGGGCTGAGGATCTAAAGCATGACCTCATGAAAAGTTGAATCTTTGAAAAGAAATACTTAGTAGAAGATAAGAAAGGTCATATGAAATGTGAAGAGGGTGTAGATCTAGCTGGAAATTCACAGGCCTGAAACAGACACAGTGAAAGGCATGTGGCTGAGACAAAAACAGGGAACCAAAATTCTATTGGTAGAAGAACACTTCTTATCCAAAACATCACAGGAAACATTATTAAGAGAGACACACATCAAGACTGGAGAAGAGATGAGAAAACAGGCCTATACACCAATAAGAAACTGCAGATGTTTTGGAGGGAAAAACAAATGTTGGCAAAATTACAGAAATAAAAATGACAGAGGTTAGACAAAATTCCAGCTCTCAATTTCTGATTTCACCCAAGGCATGCACCCAGAATAATCTGTGAAAGTGAAGACCGGACACAGATCATGTTCAAGTTTGCCAAGTGGGGAGAAGGACAGATTCCAGAAACAATTCAGTTCAGTTGCTCACTCGTGTCCCACTCTTGGCGACCCCATGAACCACAGCATGCCAGGCCTCCCTGTCCAACACCAACTGACGGAGTCTAACCAAACGCACGTCCACTGAGTCGGTGATGCCATCCAATCATCTCATCCTCAGTTGTCCCCTTCTCCTCCTGCCCTCAATCTTTCCTAGCATCAGGGTCTTCTCAAATGAGTCAGCTCTTCACATCAGGTGGCCAAAGGATTTGAGTTTCAGCTTCAACATCAGTCCTTCCAGTGAACACTCAAGACTGATCTCCTTGCAGTCCAGTAGACTCTCAAGAGTCTTCTCCAACACCACAGTTCAAAAGCATCAATTCTTCGGCACTCAGCTTTCTTTATAGTCCAACTTTCACATCCACACATGACAACTGGAAAAACCATAGCTTTGACTAGACAGACCTTTGTTGACAAAGCAATGTCTCTGCTTTTGAATATGCTGTCTAGGTTGGTCATAACTTTCCTTACAAGGAGTAGGTGTCTTTTAATTTCATGGCTGCAATCACCATCTGCAGTGATTTTGGAGCCCAGAAAAATAAAGTCTGACACTGTTTCCACTGTTTACCAATCTATTTCCCATGAAGTGATGGGACCGGATGCCATGATCTTCGTTTTCTGAATGTTGAGCTTTAAGCCAACTTTTTCGCTCTCCTCCTTCACTTTCATCAAGAGGCTTTTTAGCTCCTCCTCACTTTCTGCCATAAGGGTGGTGTCATCTGCATATCTGAGGTTATTGATATTTCTCCCAGCAATCTTGATTCCAGCTTGTGTTTCTTCCAGTCCAGTGTTTCTCATGATGTACTCTGCATAGAAGTTAAATAAGCAGGGTGACGGTATACAGCCTTGACGTACTCCTTTTCCTATTTGGAACCAGTCTGTTGTTCCATGTCCAGTTCTAACTGTTGCTTCCTGACCTGCATACAGATTTCTCAAGAGGCAGGTCAGGTGGTCTGGTATTCCCATCTCCTTCAGAATTTTCCACAGTTTATTGTGATCCACACAGTCAAAGGCTTTGGCATAGTCAATAAAGCAGAAATAGATGTTTTTCTGGAACTCTCTTGCTTTTTCCATGATCCAGCGGATGTTGGCAATTTGATCTCTGGTTCCTCTGCCTTTTCTAAGGGAGTTCACGGTTCATGTATTGCTGAAGCCATGTTGGGATATTCTGCTTTTTCTAACTTTCTATTTTGTACTGGGTACAGCTGATAAACAATGTTGTGAGTTTCACCTGAACAGCAAAGGGACTCAGCATTACCTATACACGTATCTGTTCTTCCCTAGACTCCCCTCCCATCCAGGTTTCCATATAATATTGAGCAGAGCTCCATGTGCTATATAGAGGGTCCTTGTTATTCTGCTTTTTAGAAATATTTTTTCATTTTTGTACTTATTCATTTGGCTGCACGAGGTCTCAGTTGCAACATGTGGGATATTTTGTTCTGGTGCACAGACTCTCTAGTTGTGGCACGCAGGCTTAGTGGCTCTGTGACATGTGGGATCTTAGTTCTCCAACCAGGGATGCACCTGGCACCCCCCACATTGCAAGGTGGATTCTTAACCAATGAAACACCAGGGAAGTCCCTATTCTGCTTTCCTGATACAGAAAATTCATTGCTAAATTTGATCTTTGTTGTGTGCTTGTTCAGAATACAGTTCCAGACAGGGTCTTATCAGCTGATTTCCATAGGTGCTCCTTTTCCCTCTAGCACGTAAATTAAAGGCCAGCTGCTTTACCTGTTAACAGAGAACTGGCTGGATCACTTTCCAGCTCTCCTGCTTAAGCTGTTGACACTGCACTCTGCCGGTTGTGATGGTCTTTGAGAGGAACCAGCATTTGTGGTAAACTGCGGCAGTGGAAAGGGAACTCCAAAACTCATTTGGAGGGAAGAGTCTCTTTCAGCTTGGAGTGTAGGCTGAAATGGATCTCCTATCCTGTGCTCCTCCAACACTTCCTATGCTGCTGCTGCTGCTGAGTCTCTTCAGTCGTGTCCGACTCTGTGCGACCCCACAGACGGCAGCCCACCAGGCTCCCCTGTCCCTGGGATTCTCCAGGCAAGAACAGTGGAGTGGGTTGCCATTTCCTTCTCCAGTGCATGAAAGTGAAAAGTGAAAGTGAATTTGCTCAGTCGTGTCTGACTCCTAGCGACCCCATGGGCTGCAGCCCACCAGGCTCCTCTGTCCATGGGATTTTCCAGGTAAGAGTACTGGAGTGGGGTGCCATTGCCTTCTCTGAGACACGTCCTATATCATACCATTAAACATCCTCCCAGGAACCAGAAGCTCCAGGAGCTTCTGCTGAATCACTTCATGCCGTTTCATGGTAGGCCACATTTGCAGGATGTGGGGGATGAAAACCCCCTGTGGTTAGACAGCTGTTCTGTTTTTAAAACACTTGTGAGATGGTCAAAAAATTATCCTCGGGGCTAGCAACAGAAAAGAATGTTATAGGGGTTAATTTGCCCATATTCACATAACTGGTATGTTGCAAAGCCTCGTTTGGACTCAAAGTGAAGTAGCTCAGTCGTGTCTGACTCTTAGCGACCCCATGGCTGCAGCCTACCAGGCTCCTCCACCTTTGGGATTTTGCAGGCAAGAGTACTGGAGTGGGTTGCCATTGCCTTCTTCCGTTTGGACTCAAGCTCTTGCTTTTTCTTTGCTAAGTTTGTTTATTTTTACATCACACTTTACCCTCAGCGAGGACGTGTAAGACCTGCCCTTCAGGGAGGAAAGGGCCAGTATGCTGAAGGCTGGCGTGAGGGTTTGCCTTAGTGGTGGTGTGCAGGTGTCAAGGCAGGTCCAACTCTTTGTGGCCCCGTGGACTGTAGCATGTCAGGAGGTTCTGTCCTCCACCAGCGCCCAGAGTTTGCTCAGACTCACGTCTACTGAGTGGATGATGCCAACACTGTCTTAGTGCACCACATAGCAAGGAACGAAGCCCTGCCTGGATCACATGGCTCTGCTGATGGTGTGGGCCGCAGTACAAGTGGACTGACCATCTGATCTTCATCATATATTTGAGTGAGAGAGAGACCACACACCAGATGCTCTCAAAGTGGGGTCCCTGCCTGGACCAGCAGCACCAGTGTGACTTGAGGAGCTTATGACAAAAGCAAATTGCGGGACTTCCCTGGAGGTCCAGTGGTTAAGACGCAGTGCTTCTATTGAAGGGGACACCGGTTCAATCCCTGGTAGGGGAACTAAGATCCTGCATGCCATGTGGCCACAAATAGATAGCTTAAAAAAATGCAAATTTCTCCTGATCTACTGAATGAGAAACTCTGTGGGCAAAGACCCAACAAGCTACAGTTTAACAAGTGATTATGCTCCAAATGACCCTGACACACATCAAAAGTTGAGAATGTAGAACTAAGACACTCAAAAAACTATTTTCATTCACAATTTGCTCCCAGTGGTGAGGATAATTGTGTAAAATATCCTTGAATGACGGGACATCAAAGAAAGAGATCCTTTTCATCATGTACCCATTAAGCACTTACTATGTACCCCTTGTTAGGAAACATATATAAATATGGCTCCAGCCTTTGAGCCCATCCAGTATCGACAAGATGTACATACTTGTTATGTATTTTTGGTAGATATTTGATTCGCCAACAAAACAGAGATGAAAATAGCATGTCTGTTGGCTACCTGCAATACCCTCTCAGGAGATGAAGAAATATGGGACTAGACTCAGTATTGTGTTGTTGCTGTTATCAAACTATCCTTCGGTCTTTTAAGAGATGGGGAAATGAAGACAATTCATGAACATCTTAACAGGGTCACAGTTTAAAGCATACATTCATTTGCTCAATGACCAAAACAGAACGCACAGCCTCCTACTTCGGTGCTTCGGCCTTTGCCTTATGAATCAGCTCCAGCTGCAAGAACCTGAGACTAGGTCAGGATCACAGAACCATCTCTTACCTGCTCAGCAATTAAATGTGCAACAGACTTTCCCTTCTATTCAACTTTTATTAAAAGAAGTGCTAAAAGTACTGAGGTACAGTACATCATAGTTATTACCAAAATTATTAACAGATATACAAAACTTATAGACGTAACTTTCTTACATCCATTTACTCTCTGTAATACTGATTTGTGTTCAAGTAGGTTACCTACAGTATGTAAACATCCCTTGGATTGACCTCACACAGATTAGGAAAGCCCGCTAACCCATGCTTTTATCAGATACTTCTTTTTATTTGGCGTTCATTTCGTAGCGTCTAATCGTCACATTTGGCACATGGAAGAGACATCTACAGTGCAAAAGGGGCAGGTTTTCTGGCGTCCTTCCCGACAGTTTCGCAGGGGCACAGTTAAAGAGCCGAGGGAACAAGAGCGCTCTAACTCGATGGAGGTGGATTGGCTGTGAGGCCAACAACTCTTGGTTCAGCCGTTCAACTTGAGGTTAAAGTCAGTGCCTCTTCCTTCTCCCACCCCCCATCCCCCCCCATGCAATGCCAATTAGGCCTTAACCTGGTCTTAAAAGGATGGAAAGAGATTCCATCCAGCCCGACCAAGCGAGGTTAATCTCACCGAGCAATCATTCAGTGTCCTGTGTGGGCTGGTGTGTGCAGTGCGATGCGCCCGCCAAATCCATACACGGAGAGAATAGAACATAACTCTTTAAAAAAGCCCCCAAACAGACAGGAGATTCGAACAGTTTTCAACGGCCACCTCTGCACCGAAAAGCTCAGCCTCTCTGAGGTGGCAGCGAAGACAAACGCCTTCGGGAGTGGCGGAGACAAGCCAAGCCCGCCATGCGTAACCTCAGACTGCACACCTTGGGCTACAGGATCACAAACATTTAAACATAAAATAAAGTAAAATAAAGGTCGTCGGCGGTTCTGGCCCCCTCTTCCTGTGTTTCCTTTTGAGGACGTAGCTTAACCTCACCGAGTAAGGCTGGTCCCGAGGGAGCTCCGCGCCCCGGCCGCGCTCGCCCGCACGCCGCCGCTCCCGCCGACCGCGCGCCTCTCCCGCGAAGCCGCCGCCCAGAGCGGCCAATCTTGGCCGCGCGCCCGCCTCCCGGCTTCCGTCACCACCGGGGCGCCGGCCCCTCCGACGCGCCGTAGAGCTCCGCCAGCTTCCGGAAGCGCGGCCCCCAGTCCGTGAGGAAGTCGAAGCTCTGCTCCGAGTCCGACGTGGCCGACTGCAGGGAGCTGAGCGAGCCGGCGAGCGAGCCGTCGCCCTCGAACATGTAGGTCTGCAGGGAGTCGAAGGGCGGGGCCCACAGGTCCACGTCGGCCTCGTAGAGCTTGGCCAGCACGTAGCTGTGCACGCTGCTGCTGAGGGCGCACGTCTGGGGCACGTAGCGCGAGAGGCTCTCGATCTCGGGCAGCATGTCCTGCCGCGGCTTGGGCGCGCCGGCCGCCTGCGCCTCGCGGGGGTTCCACATGGCCGCGATGTCGAAGGCCTCCGTGTCCTCCTCGCCGCCGCCCTCGTCGTCGTAGCGCACGATGTTCTCGTGAATGTTCTCCTCGTCGTCGAGGATGTAGGGCTGCTTCCGCTGCCTCCGCAGGGACAGGATGAGCAGCACCAGCACTGCGGGCACAGAGGGGCCGGGTGGGCGCGGGGGCCGGGCGGGCCCTGGGCTGTCTCTTATACACATCTCCTGCATGCCATGTGGCCACAAATAGATAGCTTAAAAAAATGCAAATTTCTCCTGATCTACTGAATGAGAAACTCTGTGGGCAAAGACCCAACAAGCTACAGTTTAACAAGTGATTATGCTCCAAATGACCCTGACACACATCAAAAGTTGAGAATGTAGAACTAAGACACTCAAAAAACTATTTTCATTCACAATTTGCTCCCAGTGGTGAGGATAATTGTGTAAAATATCCTTGAATGATGGGACATCAAAGAAAGAGATCCTTTTCATCATGTACCCATTAAGCACTTACTATGTACCCCTTGTTAGGAAACATATATAAATATGGCTCCAGCCTTTGAGCCCATCCAGTATCGACAAGATGTACATACTTGTTATGTATTTTTGGTAGATATTTGATTCGCCAACAAAACAGAGATGAAAATAGCATGTCTGTTGGCTACCTGCAATACCCTCTCAGGAGATGAAGAAATATGGGACTAGACTCAGTATTGTGTTGTTGCTGTTATCAAACTATCCTTCGGTCTTTTAAGAGATGGGGAAATGAAGACAATTCATGAACATCTTAACAGGGTCACAGTTTAAAGCATACATTCATTTGCTCAATGACCAAAACAGAACGCACAGCCTCCTACTTCGGTGCTTCGGCCTTTGCCTTATGAATCAGCTCCAGCTGCAAGAACCTNCGGGAGAAATATCAATAACCTCAGATATGCAGATGACACCACCCTTATGGCAGAAAGTGAAGAGGAACTAAAAAGCCTCTTGATGAAAGTAAAAGAGGAGAGTGAAAAAGTTGGCTTAAAGCTCAACATTCAGAAAACGAAGATCATGGCATCCAGTTCCATCACTTCATGGCAAATAGATGGGGAAACAATAGAAACTGTGACTGACTTTATTTTGGGGGGCTCCAAAATTACTGCAGATGGTGACTGCAGTCATGAAATTAAAAGATGCTTACTCCTTGGAAGAAAAGTTATGACCAACCTAGACAGCATATTAAAAAGCAGAGACATTACTTTGTCAACAAAGGTCCGTCTAGTCAAGGCTATGGTAGCCTTGACGAGAGTAGTCTTGTACAGACGTGAGAATTGGACTATAAAGAAAGCTGAGTGCTGAAGAACTGATGCTTTTGAACTGTGGTGTTGGAGAAGATTCTTGAGAGTCTATTGGACTGCAAGGAGATCCAACCAGTCTCCTAAACGATATTGGTCTTGGGTGTTTATTGGAAAGACTGATGCTGAAGCTCCAATACTTTGGCCACCTGATGTGAAGAACTGATTCATTTGAAAAGACCCTGATGCTGGGAAAGATTGAAGGCAGGAGGAGAAGGGGACGACAGAGGATAAGATGGTTGGATGGCATCACTGACTCAATAGAGATGAGTTTGAATAAACTCCAGGGGTTGGTGATGGACAGGGAGGCCTGGCGTGCTGCAGTCCATGGAGTCATAAAGAGTCAGACAGGACTGAGTGACTGAACTGGACTGAACTTGTCATTTAGAATGGAAAGTGGCAATCTTCAGGTTGCAGCATGGGTCATTTCAGCAAGCCATGACAGGGTGATTTCACTTCTTGCAATGACTGACAAAGCAAGAATGTAGAGGACTTGCAAACTGAAAAATTTCTGACATTTTTTCATGAGAGTGGACAAAGTAGAAACATGGGTTGAAATGTTAGCAAGAAGATTTAAATCTGTAGCTTGTTGGGCTTGCCCAGAGTGTTGACTGATGTTTCCATGACAACTGGGACAATAGAAGAGAGTTCCCTAGTTGACTTCTGAGCTTGATCTTTGGCTTGTTTTTGATCAAAATTTTTATTAATAACTCGAGTAAAGATATAGAAGCTGTAGTGTGTTGGTTTATGGGCACAGATCATTAAGTTTTTAGAAAATTTGTGAGCAGGTTGACACATTAGCTTGTAATTGGTCGTGGTGGGGTATTTAAACTATGGAAAACTAGCAAGCACTGTAAATCAGGGCCCTCCCTTTCCCCCCCAAAGAAGAACTGGTTGTTAAACATTTACTACCGCACCACTGAACAGAAAATGATACATAGTCAGGACTCATTTGACTAGAGCTAAAATTGCTTTAAACAAACAAACAAAACTCCCCAGCAAGTTTAAGGAATTAGAAAGTCCACATTGGAGCCTTGGGTGGAGTGGGACACCTGCTCAAATGACATCACAAAGACTCAGTCTCCCCCCTCTGCCTCCCTCCCTTTGCTCAGCTTTCCTCCATGTTGGCTTCGTTCAGTAGTAACTCAAGGCTTTTATCATTCTGGCATTGCAGTGCCAGTGGAAAGAGGGCCCCTTTTCCTCAATAATCTAAACAAAAGACCCACTCACTCTGATGAAGGGAATAGAGCACTTTGATTGTTCAGTCCTGGGTTATTTTCCTATATCTGCGTATAGAGATGGAAAACGCTGAAGTGGCCAGCCAAATCAGGAGCTATCAGAAGAAAGAGAGCCAGATGCTGGGCATCCAAAGAATGCGTAGCCACTAAATGCAAGAAAAACTGAGGACTTATAATCCAGTTTTTTAAAAAAGCAAAGTAATCTCAGGATGAAAGAATCAATGAGCATAGAGTGTCAATTCAAGAATTGTAAGAACTATTCTATAATTATTTAACTGCTACTCGAGTATTGTATTCAGTTCTCAACATTGTATTTTACAAGAGACATTGAATATTCATGAGAAAGTCCTAAAGCCATGTATTAATATGTAGAAAAACGTGTTAACAATGGCTGAAGAAGTCAGAGAACGTTTGCTTTGGAGGAAAGCAGACTTAGGAGCACCCAGGTGCTCAAAGTCCTCTTCTAACCCAGGATGTTCTCATGTGACTCTGGACGACAGAGCTGCAGGACCAGGAACAGATCTGGTTCAATACAAGAAACTACTCTCTAACCACGAAGGCTGCCCAACAACTGGATGGGCTGACTCAAATCAGGGAACTCTTTGTCACCAGAAATGCTTATGCAGAACTTGGATGACCAAACGTCTGGAAAGGTACAGAACAGCCTGCTTGGTATGCTGCATAATGGGACAGCATTTTACATGGAGGTTAGACTCTAAAGTCAGTAAGGCAAAAGCCACATGTAGCCGACCTTGAAAATTACCTATATAGAATGGTTAATACAGATCATAGGTTTGTATGTGTGATATGTAGATATAAATGTACAATGTAAAATTATAATTACAAAAGATACATGTACCCCAGTGTTCATAACTACTATTTGCAATACCCAGGACATGGAAGCAACCTAAGTGTCCACCGACAGAGGAATGGATAAACAAGGTGTGGTACATATATACAACGGAATATTACTCAGCTACAAAAAGGAATGAAATTGTGCCACTTGCAGAGATGTGGATGGACCTAGATACTGTCACACAGAGTGAAGTCAGAAAGAGAAAAACAAATATTGTATATAATGTATATATGTGGAATTAGAAAAAAATTTAGAGATAAACTTATTCACAAAGCAGAAACAGAGACACATACTTAGACAACAAATGTATGGATAACAAGGGGGAACACTGGGGGTGGGGTGAATTGAGAGACTGGGACTGACATATACACTGCTCTATATAAAACAGATTAACTAATGAGAACCTACTGTATAGTACAGGGAACTCTACACAGTGCTCTGTGGTGACCTAAATGGGATGAAAACCCTAAAAAGAGGGGATATATGTATACGTATAGCTGATTCAATTTCTTGTACAGCAGAAAATAATACAACATTGTAAAGTAATATACTGCAGTAAAAAAAATTTTTTAATGTACAATATAATAAAGCACACAGTCTTTTAAGCTGTGGCGTGAAAAAAAAGCCCTGAGAAGTGTGTAGGGATCCAATAGAACCACGACTGATTCAAGGCTCTTATTCACATTCATTTTGGGCACATACTGATTAAGTGTAACAGTGGATACCCTGTTGACAGCAACTCACTCTTCCCTCCCACTCCTCTACAAGCACATTTAGTTCAATCATCCTGCCGCATAATAAAAAAAAATTGACTGGCCTTTGTCCTTGGTTCTGGGAGAAAGGCTTTAACTCCTTAGAATTCCCCAAGTAATAGAAGCATCATTTTATCTGAATTTCTTGGGTCACACCTGAGTTTATGCTAAGAGATGGGTCAGGATGGGGCCCGGTTACCAGAAAGACCATGTGATGAGAACTTGGGGACTTGGAGCCAGCCCAGCTTCCAAGAAGGGGAGGGTGACTGCAGATTAAGTCCAAACCCATAGCCACTGATTCCACCTAAGACTCTCTTTTCCGATCTCATTGGACAGAACTGGATCATAGGATATCCTTTAACCCAGTCACTGGCTAGTGAGTGAAAGTTGCTCGGTCGTGCCCAACTCTTTGCGACCTCATGGACTGTAGCCTGCCAGGCTCCTCTGTCTATGGAATTCCCAGCAAAACTACTGGAGTGGGTAGCCATTGCTTTCTGCAGGGATCTTCCCAATTCAGGGACTGAACCCAGGTCTCCTGCACTGCAGGTGGATTCTTTATCAGCTGAGCCACCAGGGAAGTCCGATTCTATCTATCATGCCCACTGAAGACTCTAGAGATCAGCTAGTATATATAATTCCCTGAGTTGAAAATACATGGATGCACTGAGTGTGTTCCCCCAGGAGACAGCACGGAGGCACCACATTTGAGACTCACTCCCTACTCACCCAAAGCATCTCTTCATTGGACTAGGCCTGACTTGTATCCTTTCCCCAAAAACACTGTACTCCCAGCGTGGGGCTTTCCTGAGTTTTGTGAGTCTCCTAGTGAATTCCTGAAGCTCAGGGGCTGTGGAAACTGCTGAACTTGTGGCCAGTGGTCGGGAGTGTGGGTAGCGCCTGAAGAAAGGGTGGTCTTGCTGGAGACCATGCCCTCAAGTCTACAGACGTGTCTCTAACTCTGGTGATTAGTGTCAAAAGTGCATGGCAGTGTTCCCGCTGGCATCGGAGCAATCGGAACCTAAAATGTAGGATGTGGCTGTACAGTACCTCTAACAATAAGCACCTAATAATGCCAAAACCCCAACTTCTACTTTTTAACTACAGACTAAACAAAATTAACACTTTCATCTTGGCGCACAGAAAAGCCATTAGGCAACAGTCTGTTGCATTATGAACCTTATATTTAAAAGATGCAAGAAAACTGGACCCAGAGAGTCTCTGGCTGGTGCAATTTCACGTTTCTGACTCAGGTTACCAGAGAGCAGCTCAGATCTGGTGACGGAACAGCTTGTCCAAGTGAGGTCTGGCCAGTTGGGGAAGAAAAGCAGAGATCTTCTTTCTGAATCAGATTACCCCAGAGACCACGCCTAATGGCTTAAAGGTTGGCGAGATTTTTCTTTGAGAGAAATGCGAATCAAGAATATCCACTGGCCATTTCACAGACATTTAGAGGGAGGGGAAATTTGCTTGCAAGCTCTCTCAGGGTGGAAAGGACAATGCGTTCTTTTCCCAGCGGCTTCAGTCACAGGCCAACAGCAGTAGTATTCATCCCATACACAACCGCTATTCAAATCCCTTACTGTGCCCCCAGAGATGCCTTTGTCCCCCAGCAATGGGGGCACAGGGAGTGAATTCCCAGGGGGTAGAATTGAGATCAAGAGAAGTTACAGGGGACCTTCTTAGCTGAGTGTAAGGAAGGACTTTCTGAGTGGAGGAGACTGAGAAAGAACTCCACTGCCAGCAGGTCACAGCCACCTCATGGGGACAAGGGGATATGCACACCAGATAAGGGATGAGGACCTCAGAAGACATTTCCATCTCTGCAGCTCTGACAGCTTCTGGTTCTAAGTGACTACATGTTCATTAATCTCACATAAGTGGACTTGTCCGCTGTGTCCTTACTGCAGATATTTCAACAATAAACCCCAGAGTACCTCCCATATGGTGTTATTTAGGGCAGTTAAGGGAGATTTTGAACTACTTCAATGCCATTTAAGCTCATTATCTACTGCTAATTAAATTAAATTAATTTATCTGCTTTGCTGTCACCAAGGAAAATCTTGTCAGGGAAACCGATGAGCTACAGAAAGTTCTCAATCACTGGGCTGGGAGTAGACAGTATGCTAACAGAACCGTTCATCCTATGTCATGGACAATTCTACTCACCAGCAAAAGAAAATTAACCTGGCCTTGTACCTGGCCTCAGGCAGGTTTCCAGAGCCAGCCAGGCATCTGGACTGGTTGAGATCAATCTTTTTCAGCCTAGGATTCACATTCGAATCAAAAGAACTTTCAACAATTCAATACCCAAGCCCCACTCCAGATCAATTAAATCAGAATCCCTGGAGATGGGTCCTCGGCATCAGTATTTTAAAGCTTCTTGGAATTCCAACATGCAGGTGGACTACCACTGCCTTCAACAATCTGTAAGGACCCCTCTCTCCAGCCCTGTGCCACTCCCCATTTCCACACTGATGGGGAATCACTGGCTCAGTTCATCACTCTCTTGCACACACTAGTTATGAGTCTGATTCAATGAAATTCCACATGAGTATCAAATCATGGAGGTAACTGTTGTTAAATCAAGACCGTGTCTTAGTTATTTTTGCATATGCTTAGCACATACTAGGTGCCCAGTACTCATCTGACAGATGCAGAGGGCAAAAATTCCATTTGCAATTTATCTTAGTCTCTGCTTCACTTTGAGTGGCATTTTAATCATGTTGCTGCTCTTTCACTCAGCAGAGCAAGAAGCTTTAGTTACTAAAGTTAAATAAGACTCAACTTTAATAACAAAAGAGCCCCTAATAGTGGCTTAAACAAGAGAAGTTTATTTCCCTCAACACATAAAACCTTGGTTTTCAAAACATGAACCTGGGACCAGCATGATCCATGTCAACTGGGAACTTTAAAAAAAAATGTAGACTCTGGGGCTCTGAACCATTATCTACTGAATCAGACATTGGGGATAGGGCCTAGAAATCCAGTTCTAACAAGCCATCCACATGATGTGAGAACCTTGCCTTTCTAAGAGTGAGAGCTGGCAGTCCAAGGCTAGTATAGCAACTTCAGGGACACAAGCTCCTTTCTGCTCACACACCTTCACTCATAGGGTAAAAAAAACCCTGTCTATGTGCTCCAGTATAGCTGCTTTAGCTCCAGCCATCACATCTGAGTTCAAAGGAGTAACAGAGAAGACCAGAAGAGGCCATTCTTTCTCCTTTAATGTGATTTCCTGAATGAGTACAGCATTTACTCTTACATCTCATTGGCAAAAAACTTTTCTATGAAGAAGGCAGGAAATGTTTTTGAGTTGGACACAGTCCATCCAGCCAAAAACTTGGGTTCTATTTCTGAGGTACCAAGATAGGAAATTAGTTGTCCATCTCTACTAATCACTTAATGATAAGTATAACTAAAATTTATGAGTAAATTTTACATCCAAGCACTGTATTAACTACATCGTATGATCGTATTCTATGGGGAATTGTTACAGAGTATGCATGGCTTAGCATCAAAGCTATGCTACCCTGACAAGTGTAGGTGGAGATGAGTAATAATATTTTATATCCATTCTTCATCAGCAGGAATAATACAGCACTAGTTTTTGCCATCACTTAATAAGGTTAAGTTTGCAAAGCAACCTCCACCCCATTCCTAATGGCTAGTTTGTTCTTTCTTAAGGGTGCACTTTCAGTTCACTAGGATGGGTCTGTAGCGATGTCTTTACTTTAAGAAGCTTGGGTCTAACACAAGGGAGGATCCAAGATTCATAGGGCCTAAAGCTTGTATAATTTAGGATCTTCCCTTAAGAAAAAACTTAAATTACAAAGGCAAAATGAGGTAGCAGGCTTTTTGGAATGCCCAGCAAGCATGGGGCCCTGATGTTTAAACCTTGCTGGTTTCACAGGAAATCTTGCAGCCTACTGCCTCCCGTCTGGCCCTGCTTGCTGACTGCACAAGGGATCGAGGACACAGTTCAGGTGACGGCAATTAGGCAACCAATTAGACTCCTTCATCCAGAAGGGACGCTGGAGATGACACTATCAGTGGTTTTTTGGCTTTTAACAGCAGAACCTGGTTACAAAAAGAAACCAAACTCTTAAGTGGAGCTGCTCTCGTCGGAGCCCAAGGTGGCTGGCTGGTCAAGAGTCCCTTCTCTCTGCCCCCACCTCCTACCACACTGCTGCTCCCAGGCATCTCAGGGCAAACTGGGATTCAAAGGGTCTCATCCCCAAACCACCAGGCACACATCTATCCAATGCCCTTTTCATTCAACCATAATTATACTGATTTCTAGGCCAGCCCTCAAAAGCATTTTGCTGAGCTCTCACCTAGTTCCAAATGAAAGACTTGTTGAAATGTAAAGTCACAGCACATGGGAAATCAGGACAGGCCTGCCTATCCCACCGCAACTGTGGTGGAGGAGGGCTGGGAGCTCCTTCCAAGTAAACCACCCAACGTTATTCCCCTGAATTACCGGCCCTCTTTCTCCCCTCTGTCCATCCAGCACCTCTGGCTGAGTCTCTGGCACACTACAACTGCGGGACTTGGGAACCAAACAAGGAAAGGAGTATCTAATCTATCTAGGGAATCATAAACACCTACAAGGTTTTACGAGGCACCGCCACATACACGGTCTTGTTGGATTCTGAGTTCAATCCTCTGAAATTTTCAGGTACTATCTCTGTTTTCTGGACTATAAAGAAAGTTGAGCGCCGAAGAATTGATGCTTTTGAACTGCAGTGTTGGAGAAAACTCTTGAAAGTCCCTTGGACTGCAAGGAGATCAAACTAGTCCATCTTAAATCAGTCCTGGATATTCATTGGAAGGACTGATGCTGAAGCTGCAACTCCAATACTTTGGCTACCGGATGCGAAGACCCTGATGCTAGGAAAGATTGAGGGCAGGAGAAGGGGACAACAGAGGATGAGATGGTTGGATGGCATCACCGACTTGATGGACATGAGTTTGAGCAAGCTCTGGGAGTTGGTGACGGACAGGGAAGCCTGGCGTGCTACACAGTCCATGGGTCACAAAGACTTGGACACGACTGAGTAACTGAACTCTGTTTTTACAAATAAGAGAAATTTCTAGATTGTGACTTACCCACATTCCTGGTCAAGGGTCAGGGTGGAGCTTCCAAGCCAGGTCTTCTGTAAGCAAACTCCAAGCGCTTTTCACTGTGGTAAGGCACTCAAAACCCCCTCCCATTTGCAGTGAGCCTTCTTGTTAAAAAAAAACACAATCGCCTGGAGTCAACCCACTGCGTCTCCAGGTGCTGACTCACACCCACCCCTGGATGCCTAACCACTACCTAAGTTGAAAACCTGCACTTCTCTGCGGTTCTAGGCTTCCTGGCCCTGGGGAATGACCTCAAACTACCCCAGTCCTTCCCAAGGAAACAAACTCCCTCTTCAACCAGCCTAGCTCCCAGCATTCTACCAGAACAAGCTGATAGACTTTGAAGGAAGGTGTTAATCACAGGCACAGGTGGAGGTGCTGTTCCTACCAGGGTTATTTGCATTTGAAAAGGAGCCAATTTGGGCTGAGTGCTTTCACGTTTGCTTCCTAACCTGCAGGCAGAAGAAACTGAGGAGGCCTGCGAACACTATCTTGCCCCAAGCTCTAGCTACTAACGAGTAAGAGCCTTTCAAAGGCATTCAGCTGTTTTAAACTGTAAAAATCTGTATTTAAAACTGATGAATTTCTGGGCCTGCTTAGGTGATTTCTTATCCAATACAAACTCAAAAGAACAAATGTAATATTGGGTTTTGGGGCAAGGGTTGCTAAAATGTTTGATGTTTAAAAAAAAAAAATCCTCAAAAATGGGAACTTACTATTTGACTTCCAAGTCACAGCTGTGTGACAACAGCAGCCTTTCCGGCCTTGTCCAAGCCTCCCATGATTCTTCCACTAGGAAGCCTGGCCAAGTGCGAGGCCTACTGTGTGTTCAGGCCCAGTTCTCCATCCTTTTCACATATAGACTCAACTTAAGCCTCATGGTGACCCAGTGAAGTGAAAAGACGCTGATGCTGGGAAAGACTGAGGGCAGGAGGAGAAGGGGATGACAGAGGATGAGATGGCTGGATGGCATCACCGACTTGATGGACACGACTTTAAGTAAGCTCCGAGAGTTGGTATGGACAGGGAGGCCTGTTGTGCTGCAGCCCATGGGGTTGTAGAGTTGGACCCAACTGAGAGCCTGAACTGAAGTGTGTATCATCTTTTTACAAATGAGGAAACGGAAGCAGAGAGGCTATGTAACTTGCCCAGCCATCCAGTTAACAGCCGGGCTTCACGTCACAATGTGACTCTAGCTTGGCCAGCACTCCTAACATGGTCCTCTACCACCTCTAATTTTACATGACATTCATTTTGCAAAGGAGTATTATTTTGTGTAAATATATGGCAGGAGACACCTAGGAGTTCGGCAGTGAAGTTCTGAGAGAGGTAAAAAGCTACCACAGGAGAGAAATCAGGCTCATTAAAAAGAGGAAAAGATGGATTCAGTTTTTTACCAACTGTAACACCACCTTGATGTTAAGAAAATGACCAGACTAAGATGCCACCAACTGTAAGGTGCATCCTTTCAGATTTGTTAAAATGTGTTTGATGGGCTTCCCTGGTGGCTCAGAAGAATCCACCTGCAATGCAGTAGACACAGGAGATGAGGGTTAGAAAAGGCAATCCACTCCAGTATTCCTGCCTGGGAAATCCCATGGACAGAGAAGCCGGGAGGGAGGGCTACAGTCCATGAGTCGGACACGACACACACACACCACACACACCCCCACACACCACACACACGGACAGAGATGCCGGGAGGGAGGGCTACAGTCCATGAGTTGGACACAACACACACACACCCACACCACACACACCCACAGCCACCCACACCCAGACAAAGAGAGGGCTACAGTTCGTGAGTCAGACATGACACAGACACACACACCACACACACACAAACACCACACACACACAGAGAAGCCGGGAGGGCTATAGTCCATGAGTCGGACAAGACACACACACACACACACACCCCACACACCCACAGCCACTCACACCCACACACAGACACAGATGCTGGGAGGGAGGGCTACAGTCCATGAGTCGGACACGACACACACACACACACCACACACACACACGTGGGGGGTGGGCAGGGAGGTGGCGCACACACATATAGTTGGCAGGTGGGCAGGGAGGTGACATGAGCTGGGGTGGAGAGTGCATTTTTAGAATTGATGAAATGTAACTACAGCCTGGTGCTGCCTGCCTGCATTAGGAGCTTGAGACCCCAGGGAAAGGCAGACCATCTCTCAAAAGTTGTCTCAGAAGCCCCAGAGCTCTAAATGCTGTTTTTGGTCTCATGCCAGATTCTGATTTGATGCTATTTATTAAAAAGAGTACTGTGCTTAGTTGCTCAGTGTCATTTGGGAGACTTGCGTCACATGCATCTGGTTAAAGCAGGTCATGATGGGTTCACCCTACCCAGGGAGGATGGCTGTGAAATGTGGGAGGGGGGAACCCCCAAAGAGATGCCAGCCAGACCAAAACTCACATCCACCAGGTTGTATCACTTGCAGATATCAATATAATGGATTCCAATAGATCTACATTTAGAATTAGACTTAAGTGTTAAACAATAGATAGGACAGAATAGTTGATTTGGCAAGAAAAAAATAAAACCCAAGACATGTTCAGTCCCTTAAAAGCACTTCCTGGCTGTTATGAAGGTCTTGACCAATCATGTTTATTCTATCACCGTGTACTGTTGAATCAACAGCACTAAGTCGATATCTTTACTGAAAGTTTATTAAGAACAATATGAGTTTTAAATGCAAGAGGATTTCTATGTAAAAGGAAAGTCTTGTTTTCAAGCATCTGGAAGTCATCTGAAATATCTAAATTATTCATTATGCTTACTTAGTCATCAAGAGCACAAAGTCAGATGATTCCCATAACCTTACTAGGTTTCTATGACCTTCCACTTAAGTGTTGTCACATATCAGGCAGAAGAACTAATCACTTCCCCTAGGAAAGAATTAACTTCCCTAAAAACAAGAACGCATGGGCCAAAATTTCTCATTACCGTGTTTTTGCAGCTTTCTCTGTCCACTTCAGCAATAGCATGAGTCCATGTTTAAACACTAGAAAACATTTTGATGAAAGATTCCAAACACCATTCCTTCACAGGGATGGGAGTGAAAATATTGGCACCATCTTCCCAGTCACTGTTTTGGGTACAAACATGCACAGAGTAATCAGTGTCTGTTTGTACACTCTGGGATGCAGAACAGAGAGGCCTCTAATAGTTTTAGTTACTATTCATAAAAGACACGTGATCCAAAGAACACAGTATATATCTTCTGCTTAAGACTGCATTTACAACCCTAAGAATTCATCTGGGGAAAAAGGTTAGGAAAATTGGGGGCACTGTGGTGGTGATGGCTTTAAATTTAGAAAAGGAAAGATGGCGTATTGCTGCTGCTGCTGCTGCTAAGTCACGTCAGTCGTGTCCGACTCTGTGCGACCCCACAGACGGCAGCCCATTGGGCTCCGCCATCCCTGGGATTCTCCAGGCAAGAACACTGGAGTGGGTTGCCATTTCCTTCTCCAGTGCATGAAAGTGAAAAGTGAAAGGGAAGTCGCTCAGTCGTGTCTGACTCAGCGACCCCACGGACTACAGTCTACCAGGCTCCTCCGTCCATGGGAGTTTCCAGGCAAGAGTACTAGAGTGGGGTGCCATTGCCTTCTCCGCATTTCACCCTAATTACCTTTTTAAAGACCCTATATCCAAATACAGTCACATTCTGAGGTGGGGGTGGGGGTTGGGGTGGGGAAGCACAGTTAGGCTTTTCACACACAGACTGGAGGGGGACACAATTAATTCAGTCCTTAACAGATGGAGAGGATTATAAACCTAGTTTCCTAAGGTTCAACAGTTCAGAAGTGAAAAAAAAAAAAAGTTAAGTTAGATTTTATGTTTGTTGATTTAAGTGCATTAGCTTTTTTTTTTTTTTTAATGTTTATTTACTTATTTATGCTGCACTGGGTGTTAAGTTGTAGCACGTGGGATCCAGTTCCCTGACCATAGATTGAACCTGGGTCCCCTGCATTGAGAGAACAGAATCTTAGCCACTGGACTACCAGGGAAGTCCCAAGTTCATTAATTTTAATATAAAAATAGTTTGATTAGTGGTTCAGTGTAAATGGTTGCTGCTTTTTCTGAGACCTTGTCCTCTCGTAACCATTATTTTAAAAATAAACATACATTCTTATATTTGTAAGACACACTCTTAAGAGTGACTAACTTGCTTTAATTAAGATGTAACCTTTTTAAAACTTCATTGCAAATAGAAACAGAAGTGCCATCACATTTTTTAAAGAACCTATCCTTTGCATGCAGGAAGCCTTATTCCACTAGGCTAATGCACATGGAACAGACTGGTTCCAAATAGGAAAAGGGTAAGTACATCAAGGCTGTATATTGTCACCCTGCTTAATTAATTTCTATGCAGAGTACATCATGAGAAACGCTGGCTGGAGGAAGAGGCTGAGTTGATGAGTTGGTGATGGACAGGGAGGCCTGTTGTACTGTGGTTCATGGGGTCACAAAGAGTCAGACACGACTGAGCAACTGAACAGAACTGAAAGGGGAACAGGTTCTCCTTTCTTCTAGGCAAAGTCTGTTAAATCCCTGAGAAAAGGATGGACGTGCAATCTGAAAACTACAAAAGTTAAAATTTAAAATTAAAAACATTTCTGAAATCCAGTAAACTTTTCCATGGAAAATACAGCCTCCATTCAGTCAGGTAGGTTGTTCTCAATGTAGTTAAAACCATCTGTTGATTTCTGCTAAGAATAATAAAAAGAGTATAAAGTTAAAACAACAGAAGAGTCATCAGTGACTGAACAATAGCAACAAATACCTGGAAGAGGAAGCTGTGGAGAAAGTAACAGGGCCAAGAAAGCTGAGTAGCAGGTACATGCAGAGAAGCAAGCTAACTCTCTCTGTGATTACAGAAAATTTCAGCAAGAAGAGGTGCCAAGTGCTGGAAAGAGCTGGGGTAAGGCCTACGATAAAAACAGGGGATTCGCTCAAATGGGCTATCACTCCACACAATGGCAAAAGACTGAGTTTATTTTGTGGATTCCAGGGGTTCAGTTTCGCCAAGCTATGGGGTCCCGGATACAAGAGAGCACGACAGATAGGCACTGTATGCAAAACAGGTGGGTGAATGAAGACCTGACAGAGCTGAGCAACCAGAATTCGGCTGCTAGCTGGCATGCCCTCTAGAGGCACCGAGAGGCCCAAATAGAAGCTCTACAGATCCCGACATAGGGAGGACTCTGGTCCAACAGCAACAGCCACACCTCATCACCTGTGCAATGAACTGTCAACACTCTGGAAAGCCCTGCTTCTTTTCTGATCAGTTTTAGTGGTCTTATGTATATTAAGGAAACGACAGCCCACTCCAGGATTCATGCCTGGAAAATCCCATGGACCGAGGAGCCTGGTGGGCTACAATCCATAGGGTCGCAAAGAGTCGGACACGACAGAGCGACTTCTGTGTTATATACATAAGGAGGAGACGCAGGTTTGATCCCTGGGTCAGGAAGATCCCCTGGAGGAGGAAATGACAACCCACTTGGTCTGGAAAATTCTCGCCTGGAAAATTCTATGGACAGAGGAGCCTAGCAGGCTACAGTCCATGGGTCACAGAGAGTCAGACATGACTGAGTGGTTGGCCCACACACGTGTATATAAAGTAAAGCCAAAGATCTCTCCCAGAAAGTTTCAAACGTGAGAGACCAAAATAAAAAGTGCAGACTCCAGAAAAGAGACAAAGCGAAGTAAAACAAAATGAAAATAAAAGACAATGGAAGGACTGACCAAATATATATAAATTCCTTATATCTTAAAATTGAAAAAAGTCAAACTTCAAAACTGAAGGGAAACAGAGTAACCATTCTTAGTTTCTCATAGTAATTTATCATGAACTTATTATATAGACATTTTCTGAGCCTCTTTCTTTTGATAATTTTTTTGAAGTATAGTTGTATTATATGTTATATGTTACAAGTGTACAGTATAGTGATTCACAATTTTTAAAGATTATACTCCACTTGCAGTTGTTACAAAATATTGGTTGTATTCCCTGTGTTGTACAATATATCTTTGTAGCTTATTTTGTACATGACAGTTTATACCTCTTAATTCCCTGCCCCTGTATTGCCCCTCCCACCCTGAGAATTGAGTGAGATTATGAAGTAGTAAGTGTGCAAGAAATGTTTGTCAACTGGATTAACAATTGTCAGGAGACGTTTTTATACTTCATACTCCCAACCCTGACTGCCATTTGTCTTAGTACTTTTCTTGGTTTAGGTAACAGACCAAGGAGTGCTAAGCATAGACAATCACAGGGAAGGAGGAAGAGTTTTCCAATTTGATCGACATATTACAGAACAACAGGAGTGATTCTGTCTGTGAGAAACAGAGTGAACACAAAAACTGCACCCAGTTGAACTGAGCAGCATATGAATACATAAAACATGCACATCTCTCAAATATCCAGCAGCTAATCAAGACAGTGTTGTACTGGCATCAGGATATACATTAATGGAATAAGAGCTGAAAGTCCAGAAATGGAATCATGTGCTTACGATCAACTGATTTTCAACAGAGGTGCCAAGATCACTCAGAGGGATAAATGGCTTTTCAACAAATGATGCGAGGACGACTGGGAAGCCACATGCAAAAGAATAAAGTGGGAGATCCTTATTTTACACCATACACAAAAACTAACACAAAATGGATCAAAGACCCAAACATAAGAATTAAAATGAGAAAGCTCTTAGAAGGAAACACAGAAGTAAATCTTTAACACCTTGGATTTGGCCATGAGTTCTCAGATATGACTCTAAAAGTACAAGCAATCAAAGAAAAAAATAAATTAGATTTCATCAAAATTAAAACCTTTGTGTCTCAAAGAACACTATCATGGAAGTGAAAAAACAACAGACAGAAAGAGTAAATAATATTTGCAAATCATACATCTGACAAAGGACTTGTATCCAGAATATATAAAGAACTCTAACAACTTAATAATAAAAACATAAAAAACTCAATTGAAAAATGAGCCAAGGATCTAAAGAGATATTTCTTCAAGGAAAACATAACAGCCAATAGGAGCAGGAAAAGATGCTTGACCTCACTAGTCAAAAGGGAAATACAAATAAAAACCATAAAGAGATAATACTTCACACCCATAAGGATAGCAATAATTAAAAAGTCAAATACTAACAACTGTTGGTGAGGAGGTAGGGGGATTGGAGCCCTCGCACACTGCTATGGACATGTAAAATGGAACAGCCACATTGAAAAAGTCTGGCAGTTGTTCAAATGATTAAATGTGGAGTTACCATATGACCCAACAACTCCACTCCTCGGCATATACTCAAGTAAAATAAAAACATTTATCCATATGTGTTACTTATTTTGATCTTGGAATCACTCTGCAATGTGTATCACTTTAAATATGTATAATTTTATATCATTAATTATTCCACAGTAAAGTTTAAAAACATAAAAATTTTAAAAAAGACAATGGAAGGGCTGAAAGAAAAAGTGGAGGAAATATTTCACCCAGAAAGCAAATCAAAAGGCCAAAGAACTGAAAGAAAAAAACTGTGGATCAAATCAGCATTCAAAATCTGCAAAATAGGCGCTTCCAAGAGAAAGACGAGAAAAAACAGGGTTGGAGGAAGTGGGGATTAGGGAGATAATACAAACACAGTCCCTGGATGGGAAGGCTTGCCTTCTCCAATGAAAGTCCTGAACAATTACCCAGTATGAAGAACGAAGAGCAGACAGCACACAACAGAAAGCAATGCCAAGATCCTGAAATACGAGGATGAGGCTGGCGACAAAGTCCTGAAAGCTTTCAGAGAAAACCCTCATCCCTCCAAAAAAGGCCACATACAGAAGACTGAGAAAAATAATGGTACTGAATTTCCAAAGTCACTCTGCAAGCTGAAGGAAATACTGACCCATGTCTTCAAAATTCCACAGCAAAATAAATTTCAAGCTAGAATTCTATAACCAGCTAAAATAGGTGCCCAGACGCGAAAGGGTAGAATAAAGACATTCAGACTTTAAATTTTGACCACATATGCATTCTTTCTCAGGAAGCTACTAGAGACTGTGCCCCATTCAAAAGCACATGTTAAGCAAGAAGATAACATGCATGGGGTCCTGGAAATGGGCTTTCCATAGGAGACATGAAGGGAAGGCCCAGGATGAAAGCCAGTTGGCTCCAGGAGAGGTGTCTGCCAGCTGGCTCCAGGAGAGGCGTCTGCCAGTTAACTTGATGAACTGGACAGGGTGGAAATTACTATTCAGTAACAGATAAGCACACTTTGGGCTGCAAGTTTCTGAAGATTCAACTTGAAATGGCCTAAGTGATAAAATGAAAGTTAATTCTCTCATGTAGCAGGAAGTTCAGTAGCAGGGCAGTTGATTATTCAGCAGTTCTACATCAAGATTTCAGATTCTTCAACCTTCTGCTCCACCATCCCCAGTGTGCTTTCTGCATATACTAAAGTCAGTCAGCAGGAAGGGGACTCTGTTCTTTGTGGGTCTGAGACTAAAGGAAACTTTCCCAGGAATATACTTCTCCTCTGAGAAGCATATTGGTCAAGACCCTCCTAAAACCCATCACTGACTTAAGGGAAGGACCCCTGGGATTAGTTTGCAAAAGAACACTGATGTGAACTAATCAAGGAGATGTGTGTAATGGCTTTGTAGAGTAAGGGTTGAAGCTGTTAAAATCTCAGCACATTTCTGACCCACCCGAAGCACATGAGGTGGTACATATCAGAGCCATGGGGAAAAGGGTAGACACCAAAATGACACGGGAGCCTTGCCAGGCTGAAAAAAATAGAGGAAATGGGGCCTGCTGGAGAAGAGTTTAAACAATTCTGATGGTCAGTTTGAGAAAAATAATAGGAATGTAGGAAAGAAAGTAAATAAAAATAAATGAGGCAATTTATTAATCCCAGGAAAAAGAAATTAGTAAAGGAAATGTCATGACAGTTCATTACTTCCTTCAGTATTTAAGAAGTGACGTCAGCATAATCATATAAACTGAACACGAATTTTTCAAAAATGATGCAATTCTTTTGGGAAAATGGAAAGAAACAAAGTAGGGGAACAGTGGTGGTGAAAGGTCTCACTGTGTATTTTGCCATAATAGGAAATTAAAAGAAAACGTTTAAAACATATATATTTTTTAAAACCTCAAAATTTCTTTTAAACACCTAGCAGAGCTAAAAAAGAACTGAAAGTTGCTTCTGGGAAGGACAAGGCCAAGGGTGAAAAGGAGTAGGGCAGACGAAGGGTTTCTGGTTTTGAGATATGCTTCCTAATACTCTTAACTTTCAAAACTGCGATGTTATTTTATTTTAGTCTTATAGATGGAACAAATAGCAGAGTTTTGTCCCCATCTCTTTCTAAATGGGCCCATTGTATGGAAAACAGACTCACAATACACTGGTCCAACAAAAGCAAGCTTCTTCCCCATTATATCTCATCACCCCACCCCCAGATCCAGCAGCTGCACATCTCCACCCTTAGGGCCAGTTGGGAGGGGGATGGGGGCATAGGTAGGCAGACAATCTACACAAGAGAACCACCGGCATGGGCTCTTTTCAAGGCACCTGTCAGAAAGGGCAGCAGGTGACATCTCCTGTATTAGAAGTAGTCCTGGGACCGGGCAGTCTGGCAGGAAAGGCTCCGCTGTTCTCAGGTGGAACCCCAGTGCAGAATCAAATGGCTGTGCTGTCACAGCAGACTACTTAGAGAAAGCACGGAAGCTTGGTTTCAAAAGCAGTCAGTATTCACAGGCAGGGCTACGTAAGCCTGACTACGAATCCTTCCAAGGGCTACCAATCCTTGGTTCCTTGGGAGTCAAGTGTAGTTTTAAAATTCAAACACCGGACTTGTACTTAAATTCAAATTGCTGCATTATGAACAAATCCGCATAACCTTCCTTCTAACTCAAACCCTGGAGGCCTCAACTCCTTTAGGGAAAAGTTCCAAAAGACAGTCTCATTACAAAGAGCTGGAAGGCCCAGTTTCAAATACAGGAAGACTTTCCCTGTGGCCCTGACATTCACACTGCCACCCAGCGTGATCCTTTAATTCACCCAGCACATTCTCCCCTACCAATCTTAATTTACTGCAGTCGCTTGTTTCCAACAAAATCTAACATGGTGTCCCATCCAACAGTCAGCTGGGAATGCAGCTGCCCTAGATGTAGAGCGGCCCCATCCCTGTGCCCATTGGGCCCCAAGGGTTCCTGAAGCACTGCTCCCACCAAGGACTCCCCGGGGCTCTCATCCACCACATCCTCAGGAAGATCCCCTGGAGGAGGAAACGGCAACCCACTCCAGCATTCTCACCAGAAGAATCCCAGGGACAGAGGAACCTGGTGGGCTACGTACGGTTCATGGGGTGGGGTCACAAAGAGTCAGACGTGGTACAACTGAGCACGCAACATGGCCTCATCTGAAGCTCTCTGATTCCTCCTCCTCCAAGAAGCTCTCTCAGACTGTTCACTGAAGGTGTCTTTCCCCCTGAATCCATGCATACAACTACCTTGTATGAATTTGTTTGGTCCTTGTGTATGGCTGTCAAACCTTTTTCCCTGTGACTTGCTTACTATTCAATATGATAAAAGAGAAGGCTGAGACTGTTTTCTTAAAAAGGACATTTTTAGAAACCATTTTATAAATAGATTTTTATACAAAGAAGAAACACATATACAGAGCACCCAAATTACCAGTAAGATGGACCCTAGCCCTTCTTTCCTGCACTGGGAAAACAGAACAAGAAAAATGATTCCAACTTGTTCTTAACTGTTTCCACCTAGGCAGTCAGCTTTTCAAGTAGCATTTCTATTCCTTTGCTGGTGTTTTTGCTTTTTTCCAAGGCAGGAATCAGGCTTTTCAGTCCAGCTTTGACTTTATTTGCAACTTCTTGATCAGAACTCTGGAGAAGGCTGAAGAGAGAAGAGAGAAATAAACAACAACAAAAAAGTGCATTTCATAAAGCCCCCTAGGTTGGTCTGCAAATACTACCTTCACACCCTGTAAAAATTCAGAGCAGACAGTCAAGAAATGCTCGCTGAGTAGCTGAGTCAACACCTGCGAGTAGGTGTGCATGTAGGGAGGTGGGCAGCGTAAAAGTTAAGCAGTTATTGAATGGTCTTCTTGCTGAACTCCGCTGCTGAAACACTGACTGAAGGGGTGAAGAGGTTGACCTTATACCTTACCTGTCCAGATTTGAAAAATGCCTCTGACACTCTAGTAACTATACAACCAAGAGCATGCATTAAAATTCTCAAAGACTGCAATTTCCTGGCCTGTAGAATGGAATCAACAAAAGAATCCACCTTCTACCTCACAGGGTTGTCTTTTGAGGCTCACCTGATCTCGTTCCTAAAGCGCCTAGCCAGAGGCTGACACGCAGTTAAGTACTCGATTGATATGAGTCACTGAATAAGATAAGGTCAGCTCTGCTCTCTGAGACCTTGTTGGGGCACTCTATCCCAGGTGAGCAGAGCCCTGCAGGCTGTTTCTCTAGATAGGGGCCAGATCATAGGCACTCTGTTGTCAAACACCAGGGCTGAATTTCTTATTCTCCCCTGACTTCCTCATGACCACATTTACTGACCACTGAAATACATCCTAAGAAGTAATCACTTGGCACTTCTGAAAGACCTTGGCTGCAATATTTCCATAATGTCCATAGAGAGGAGGGGAAATGAGCAGCCCCCAACAGCATTCCAATGCTTGTGGGAGACAAGTAACAAGTACTGCCTGCCACCTGCAAAGCTGAAAGGTGCCCTCTTAACAGACTTGTGACTCACCAGGTGTTTTCATTTTATATACCTTGGCTAAACCCACAGTCACATCATGCACAATAGGAATACAAGTTAATATTTATTGAACATACGCATTAGACCTAATGCTAAGCATCACGTATGCATTATCTCATTTAGTTTTCCCAACAACCTAGGATTATTATTAATCTCATTTTACATCCAAGAAAATTAAGGCTCAGAAAAGTCGAATAATTGTGCAAGGTCACACAGTGAGCTGGGAATGGAACCCATGCATTTCAATGCTAGAGAATAATGCTTCCCTGAGTTATTTTTCAGAATACATACAAGGTTGTTTTTTTTACCCAGAATGAGGCTTTTCCACTTACTCCTAAAAAGATTTAGCAAAACAAACAAACCAAAAATAAAAACACATACATGTACTGCATGAGTTTAAAGAAAAATATAAACAAGCAAAGAATCTTGCCAAACAAGTCAAGCACGTGACTGACAATAATCTATAACCAAATACAAAATAATTATAATAATCAATTATTAACTTATCTACAGCTTCACTTCTCTTAGAACCTCAATATTTCATATTTCAGTTTTAAGGAGTACTCCATAATAAACCTACAGTATCCTTCTCATGTTTGAAATCCACCCATGGGGAGTTCTGATTGATGATCAATCTTAAAAAATGAATTTTATGGCACTGCCAGAATTTTTAGTTAATTGTGTGTAATGAAAGAATATATCAGTAGGTTGTTAACACTCCAAATGCTTGGTAAAGAAATCCATGTCATAAAAGTTCATGTTTCAACTAATGGACTCCAGCTGTTCAACATCAACTGGAAAATGAGCTAATTTTAATGAGAAATAAACTAGTGATCACCTGTGCATCTGGAGATACTGATATACCAAAAAAAAAAAGAATGCCCATTTGGAATGTACATACTTGTGAGTACATGTGTACCAAATCAAAATATAAACTGAAGAAATACCTGTGACATATAAACAATACAAATTAAATTGCAGAGGATCTTATATGTGAAATACTACAGGAAATTCCTTTTTTTCCAAAGCTTGATGACACAGCAGGGGGAAAAATCAACTGTGACTGC
Source organism: Oreotragus oreotragus (assembly GCA_006410675.1). Taxonomy (NCBI): domain Eukaryota; kingdom Metazoa; phylum Chordata; class Mammalia; order Artiodactyla; family Bovidae; genus Oreotragus; species Oreotragus oreotragus. The sequence continues at coordinate 76,315 of SJYX01003033.1, read as the reverse complement.
TTTAAAACAACACCGAATCTATTTTAAAATGAATATCCTTAATAGAAGGGTTTTATCTGGAACAGAATACATGGCAGTTTCAATGCCCTGTAAATTATAAACTCAACCTACGTCCAGGCAAAAATATAAAAGCTAACCATATGTCTCAATTCACAAATCATCAATTTTCTATCATTTCAATTAGAAACAAAGATAAGCAGGTAGACTATAATAGCTAATGCTTCTTGAATCCTTTCAGAATAGTTGAAAACAAAGAATTATATGTAAAGTCAGTTGTGATTAATAAAAAACAACTTTCATCATATACATGGCAGTTTCAATGCCCTGTAAATTATAAACTCAACCTACGTCCAGGCAAAAATATAAAAGCTAACCATATGTCTCAATTCACAAATCATCAATTTTCTATCATTTCAATTAGAAACAAAGATAAGCAGGTAGACTATAATAGCTAATGCTTCTTGAATCCTTTCAGAATAGTTGAAAACAAAGAATTATATGTAAAGTCAGTTGTGATTAATAAAAAACAACTTTCATCAGATTCCACAGGAACAAAACTAATTCATTAAAAAAGCATACAATTATACTGTGGTCAAAACCAAAACTATGGTGAAATAATCAAATGATACCTTGTAAACATGCTAATTTTATGATCCTTGATATCCAAAAGAGGGCATATGGAAAAAGTGACACTTACTCCCTAATATTTGGCAAATTAAGACCAAGGGTGACTGGGAGGAATGCTGGGCTACTGAAAACAGACATTCCAACCGAGAAATAAACATGAAGGAACCATGTTTTGCACCAACAGGCATTTGGATAAGAAGCCTCAGCAGGAAAGGCACACACTCTACATACCTAGAGAGAATAATGGCTCCTCGATTGACACTAGCCCAGGACTTCAGGTTCTTCACACCAACATGTTCTACGAGTGTTTTTGCAAAACAACCTGTAAAATAAACTGAAACTTCATGAACGTCATATACCATATTTAAACTCCCAATCACTCTCTCTCTACTACTCTTAGAGAGCGAAAATGTTTTGATAAGAAAGCTAATAGAGTTCTCACCCAATATCACTTAACACGATATTGTTAAGCTCAGCTTGACAATATGTTAAGCTTGACAATATGTTAAGCTCAGCTTGACATACACATTTTTAATATAGCGATTTCTTTCAACTCTGGCCCAAATCTCCAGCTATGTTTAGCAGTAATTACTCAAGAGAAACAATGAATTTTTATAAAATGCTCACTTGGTCACGTTTGCATTTCTTTGTACTATTTAATGATTTAACCCTAATCTGAAAGTTATTCAGGAAGTAAAGGTGTAATAGCAGTGTTTGGTTAAAATCAAGTTGCTCCTCAAGGGAACTGCTCACTCCGAAGGTGCCGTGAACACAATTGTTTTCTCTCTACAACACTAAACATTTGTTCTTCCATTAAAAATACCATTCATCTTTTGTTATTGCAGTACATCTGATTCCCAAGGTTTTACAGTATGTTATCGTATTCACTGAGTCATCTAAGCATGACTAACTCTAGGACAAAGGAGAAACTCTGAATACCAGGATCTGGTACAGATGGAAGTAGGGACAACCTATTTTAAAGGCAGATATCTTGGGTAGGCCCTAAGTATAATTCATTCAAAGATATCCAATAGTGAAGTGAAGTGAAGTCGCTCAGTCGTGTCTGACTCTTTGTGACCCCATGGACTGTAGCCCACCAGGCTCCTCCATCCATGGGATTCTCTAGGCAAGAATACTGGAGTGGGTTGCCATTTCCTTCTCCAGGGGATCTCCCCAACCCAGGGATCGAACCCAGGTCTCCTGCGTTGTAGGCAGACGCTTTACCGTCTGAGCCACCAGGGAAGTCGTGAGGAACCTTTAAAAGCCAAGGGGTCTATGGCTATTTCACTCTTTGTGGCTCGTGCTCAAGAGGGACAGAAACCAGCTGGTGAGGCAGATGACATTTTCCAAAGGCGGCCACAGCAACATCTCCTTTCCTGCGTATGCTTCTAGAATAGTGCCACTTCCCCATCTAGAGGTGGAACTGGTATCTTCTTGTGAACTGGGTGGGCCTTTGTGACCGACATGAAAGTATGGTACAAGTGACCTTAAATCACTTCTGAGGCTAAATCATGAAGTACCATGTACCTACTTCATTGTCCTGAAACTCGACCACTAGGTTGTAAGGAAACTCAGCACACCAGAGAGGGGGACTGTAACTGCTGGACTTACCTACTGCCAGTCATGGTGTAAGTGGATACTACAACCCCAAGCCAAGCAGCCCTGGATGACTCCAGGTAGAGCTCCACCAAACACCACCAAATGACTGCTGTTCTGAAAACTACTAGGTTTTGAGGCAGCTTGTTACACAGCAACAGATAATCAAAACTGGTAGCCATGTATTCAGTGCTACATGAAAACGATGGATACTTCGAGTCCAAGCAGATGTGTTTTAGGGTTGCCAGTGCAGTTGAAATAAGGAGAAAAGTCACTAGAAAATTCTTCACATTTTAAAAGTAAGCAGGAACACTCTTCTGACATAAACTCAGCTCAACTATGTATCGACTTTTTAATAATGAAAAAGATGATTCAATATATTATTTTTTCTTCAAAGTTTATTACAAGATTTTTTTTATTAAAAAAAAATTACAGTGAGAAATAGGGCCAAGTCTATCTTCTTAAAGACAGAGTGAGAAGTGCCAGCTCTACTGCTTCAGTGATTGCTTTGCTAGCCATCAGCACTGCAACTTGCCTCAAGACACAAATTCATGATCTGTCACTTTTTCCAGACACAGTAATAGAAAGCCTGAACTGTTTTAACTCAGTGGGAGGAAATCTCTTTAGTGGCTAAAATAGAGTCTGAATTGAGTTTGAATTTAGAAAGAGAAGGTCTGGTCAAAGAGACAGGACTGACAGGGGAAGGACATGCAACTTCTCACTTAGATAAAAGATGCTGTCATCCTCCTGGGAGCTGAGTTTCTACAGAGCAGCTGTAAGGTTGATGAAAAACCGAGAAGAGCCAGGGACTGGCTTGCTCTTGGCTCTATGTATTCCAAGGCCAAATTGGCATCAGTTCAAAATTCTCTGATAAGGGTAATTTTCTTCTGGTTATCCTTTCCTCAAAACTAGAGATAAATATGTTTTTCAATTGGGGTGATGATACTCATAAACGGGCCCTCCTACTCAGCTCTCACCATCCTCAAAGAATAAAATGGCATTTTAAAGCACTGGACAAGCCTGTTTTGAGGTCTGAAGTAGTAGAAGAGGGAGCGAGGGTGGGAAAGGGAAAGAAAATAGAAGGATTCAAGGAGACAAATTTCCAGGGGAAAAAGTAGTAACCACTAAATCATTTCTTACAGCTATCATGTCTCAACACTCAACAAGTTTTCATCTGAGCTCATAAAAGGCCAGCATAAAGTTCAAGGATGCCAGGCATTACTGAAATTTCACATACAATACCAGAGGAGGTCAAGTTGCACAGCCTACCTTCTCTTCCACGTTCTTTCATCTTTTTATCTTGCTCGATTAACCACTTCAGAACCAAATGTCCAGCAGGATGTTCTGCTATGTGAAGCTATGAGAGGTCAAGAACACATTAATTAAGAAGCTGCCTTCATCCACCTGATATCACCACATACGGATAAGGTCTCAGGCAAGCTGAAAGTTCCACAAGGCTTGCTGCTGCTGCTAAGTTGCTTCAGTCGTGTCCGACCCTGTGTGACCCCCCAGACTGCAGCCCACCAGGCTCCCCTGTCCCTGGGATTCTCAAGGCAAGAACACTGGAGTGGGTTGCCATTTTCTTCTCCAATGCATGAAAGTGAAAAGTGAAAGTGAAGTCACTCAGTCGTGTCCGACTCTTAGCGACCCCATGGACTGCAGCCCACCAGGCTCCTCTGTCCCCAGGATTTTCCAGGCAAGAGTACTGGAGCGGGATGCCATCACCTTCTCTGTCCACAAGGCTTAAGAGGTCTTTATTGAGAATGACTACTACTCCTAGAAAGACAAGACCTACTCCAACCCCAATAGAAATGAAGACAGTTATTCAAGATAACACAGCCACCAACACAGCTCCAGACTGAACAAACAGCTCTACCACTAGGCTTGTCTTAAGATCACACAAACCACTTTTCAGATCGTTATATGCAGTTCTGAGGAGCAACACAGTAGAAACACTGAAACCCGATGGTGAACAATGTTTAAGTACAGGTGCCTGAGGAGCACTGCCTGGTGAGCAGGATAAGAAACCACCTTTCAGCTTAACCTCCCTCCTTTTCAAGGGCCATATGAACTGTTTGCATAGAGATCAATCTCTCCATGTCCAGTGTGGGAGACAAGCTTTATCTCCTTACAGAGGAACTTTCAAGACACATGCATCATCCCAATTTCTTAATAGGATCTGCTCCATGATGGCAGGAGTCAGGGCATCTCTAAGACCCCCGGTCCATTTCTTTCCCCATCTCTTGTGTCAGACAACAGCCAGCTCCCCAAACATGTCTTTCCATCAGGAGCTCACAACCCTGCAAGGGACGAGGCCCCAGCAGAATTTGGCTTCTGCCTTCCTCTTCCCTCTGCTCACTGATTTCCAGCCCCCTGTGCCTACTGTTCTCAAACATGCTGAGCTCTTTACTTCTTCCAGGAGGCCACACATGGCTCTTCTCTCTGCCTAGAATCTTCTTCCTTCACTCAGCTACCCATCTTCTGGGTTTCAGCTTAGCTTTCATTGCCCTGGGAAGTCCTCTGAGGACAAGTTGGTTCCCATTCGTATACAATCCCACAGAAACTAAAGTTTTCCTTCACACCGCTTATCTCTATTCTACAATAAATAATCATTTGTGTACATATTTATTTAACTATAATGTTTCCCCAAATGGCATTCTCTTTTTTAGGTGGGGGTGGGGGAAGTGTGGGCCACTGCCTAGCACATAACTGGTACATGAACCAATAGGCTTGAGATACAAGACAGAATAATACAAGGCCAAAATAACATAAGCAAGAGCAATCAGAAAGAGCAAAGAGGGTTTTCCTGACGGTCCAGTGGTTAAAAGTCTGCCTGTCTATGCAAGTGACATGGGTCCAATTCCTGGTCTGGGAATTAAGATACCACATGCCAATGGGGCGACTAAGCTTGTGCACCATAACAACTGAAACCCACTCACCTACTCACCACGATGAGAAGCCTGTGCAGTGCAGCTAGAGAGCAGCTCCTGCTCGCTGCAACCGGAGAAAGCCTGCACACAGCCATAAAGACCCAACACAGCCAAGGACAAATAATAACTCAAAAAAAAAAAGGAAAGAGCATTGAGTTTCTGCTTGAGAGGGAATTAAGAAAGACTTCATGGAGAAGGATTCTGAGGACTCGGAAGGATGAGTAGGGCAGTTTCTTCAGGAAGAGTGGAGGAAAATGGAAGTATGGGCAGCACTTGCGACTGAGAAAAGTACATACAAATGAAGAAGTACAAAAGTCCACAGCAAATTCTAAACAGAATTAAGAACACAGAGAATGCTGGGAAGGCAGCCTGGGTTAGTCATGGACAACATTAACAGGAGTCTGTTTTTACTCTGCAGATAATGTAGAGTCATCAAAAGACAGTAGTGTTAAAGTGAGTGTTAACAGCACTGGTGTTCTGAATTCACAATTTCCAAATGTACTGTGGGTAAGGGGTGAGTGAACAATCATTAAAAGGCTCTTTCTAGCAGTGCTCCCAGAGACGGGAGTTTCTGTGGCCACGGCGGCTTTCTTGCTTGTCTCACGGGGGCATCTCACCTCTCCGTCCTTGCCGCCGGGATGTAGCTCTGCTGCTGCCAGGCTGGCGATAGCGTCCATGGCAGGCTGCACGTCTCCTGTGGCAGTGCCCAGGATGTCAGCTACCAGGACGCACGCAGACTTATCCAGGACCACCTCCTGGGCGTGTCCCTGCAGGTAGCTTAACAAAGCTGGAGAAATGGACTCTAAGAGCTCTCGTCGGCGGATCTCTGTGTCTTTCTTACTGTGGGAACATGATGAATAAAGAATCAAGGTAAGGTGAATAGCAAAGTTAATGTGCTGCTTTACTCATACAGAAACCTGAAGGCTTTTAAGAGTTAATGTCCTGCTCTGCTATAATTGTCTGATTTCTGCTGGGCACATGGATAAGCAACTGGAGGCTGGGACATCTTTCATTTTTGGGTCCCCAGGATCTGAACAGTGCCTGGCACAGAACGGGCACTCAGTAAGTGAAGCTTGCCTTGTGTAACACACACACACACACACACAAAAAAAAAAACCTCAAACCAAATAAAGACAAAAACAAAATATCTCACAAGACAACACATGTTTAGATTACAGTATGGATTCTGCTCTCTAGAGGACTTGACTAACTGGTTGCTTTAAATATAAAGCATAATCATAAAAAAAAAAAAACACACACACCCAGCCACCTACTATGTGCTGGGTCCAAGAGGCATTTTTTTGGCAGGATACTTTCATTTCCTTTTCAGGATAAAAACTTTTAAGAATCTACCACAACTACAGGCTTAAAAATGGAATTCATCTTTGGAGTCTGAGGGAGGAAGCATGAGAGAGGGACATGTGTGCCACTCAAAATGAATGAACAACCAGAGCGGGCTTAAGCCCTTACCTGTGTGCATTACCGTCTCCCTTCTGCAGAACTTCAATGATCTCTCGTACCGTGTGGGCAGGATCTCTGGGGCTTAGCAAATACAATAGGACCTTCCTTCCATATTTGTCATTTACTATGTTCGGCAAGGAATTGATAATTTCCTGTAAAAGTATAGAAACAGAAAGTGAAACTATACACTTAAACTATGCTTAGAATCTGAATGGAAAAGAAGGATATATAACTTTCCCCCAAAATAATGAAAAATGCACAGCTAGTTCTGAAATCGTCTCATTGAAGCTAAAGAAATTCCTTACACAAGGAACACAGAACTGCTTCTCTACTGGGACCAGCATTACTGAACAGTCCATTTATAGCTGGCTGACCAAGCCCAAGGACTTCAGGAGCTAACTCATTCATCGTAACCAATATTTCTTAGGCGGCTATTACTTGGGACACTGCTTGCTGGGGCCACTGAGCAGATACAGTTAATTTGCAGCTGCACTTAAATGCAGCATCAGCATTGATCGGGACCATTCTTCCTAGAATTTCCCCACTGAGATGTATGTGAACGGAGATAAAGAAACCCTGTTAAATAGAACAAGTGGATAAAGGCTTTTAAAGCTAGGTTACTTATTCATAGCAAATGAAGTATCGCATGGAAAACAAAGAGGGGGGAAGGGAACTAACTGCAAAAAGCCTCTATGGAGCAGTTACACATAACTGCTTTCTATGACATTTCCCATCAAGTTACCGAGAACAGTAACCTCCTTTTCTGGTCGTTTGAGTTTAAGGAACAAAGGCAATGTCATCCCCACCCCAAATGAGCCCCCGTATAGATCTGGTGACGTCTACTAAGACAGAGAAATCACTGTAAAAATGCCTTTATTCTAAACGGGCAACAGAAAAGTCACGAGCCTCTCCCTAACATGCCTATTTCTTATAAAACAGACCTAATAAACATCAAAGCCATGCGCACCTGGACACCAGAGATTCTTCAGAACTGACTGGGGCCAAAGGCAAACTCCAGCCCAACCACCACGTTTACAGAAATGAGGAACCCGAAAGCGGGGAGGGGGCCCACAGGACGACGCTGGCAGGTTAGTAAAAGGGCTCTGCCTAGTTTTGGGCCCCGGACTGTCCAACTCTAGTTTCTCTCAAAGAGAACATGTACCCCCCTCATCAGGAAAGGAATTCTCTAGGAGATGTTATACTCAGATCTGCTATTCTCTTAAGTGCCTATCAATTAGAATGAGATTAGTAATTTTGGTGGGGGAAAAAAAAAACAAGCTGGAAAATACCTACAATATATAGCACCACCTCAATATGAATACAAATTTAAACCACTCAGAAAAAAATGAACTCAAAATTTCAGTAAGAAAGGGAAAGACAGAAAAAAAGTGTACATAATTTATTACGGGGATGGGAGCTTTTCTCCAATTTCAAGGTAAGCTTGCCTCAAAGTAGACTCAATATATGGATTTCTGATAAAGAAGCATTTAGGGCCACAAATATGGGCTACCTTTAATGTGGCTTTTTCAATTTCAATTTCAACTAAGTCATAAAAGAAAACAAGTGCTTTAATCGGTTGAAGGAAGAGACTGAGACTTATATGTAGCTTAGGTGAATTTCTACAATTGTTAAAAGACCTCCACAACTTTGCAGTCTTAAAAAAACCCTCTGGGGTATTATACCTTTAAAACATCTGATTTTTTGAAGGGAAAAAACCAAAAAGGGAAGGTGGGGAGGGGTATGCTGTGAAGAACTATAAATGGCTGCTATTTAATGAGCTATTTTCTCTTGGTATAGGAAGAAAAGGGGGTGGCATGAAGCCAGCATGTATTCTTCAATGCACTTGGCCTTCTCTATAAGTTCTACACTTAAGGGCTAGTGCAGTGTATTTAGCTTAGGCAGAAATGGTTTCACTTTAACACAAGATGCATATAAAACCCATGCAAAACTACTGTTCAAGGACTAGCTCCCAAATTCACTGAAATTTAACTACCTTTCAGTTTGCAATTAAGGAATTTAGAATCTACATTCAGCTTGGTCTGTTTCTTGAAATAGCGTAATGTTTATAAACTAACAATCCTAAGAAACTAAAAAATGTTTACTTAAAAATGTGTAATTTAATTCTACCCCAACTCCTACTGTCTTGGGGAAAAAAAGACAGTGTGAGTGATGCTGTATTATGGAGTTCTAATTCATTTCTATTTAACCTCGGGTACACAAAGGAGAGAAATTTCTAGACGATCACTTGGAGAACACCGAGTGTCAGAACACGCAGAGTCAGGGCAAGGGAGCTATAAAGCACAGCTGATTTGTGTTGAATTTGGTCTTTGGGTTCAAGTTGTGTAGCCTTTGGAAAAACCTTAAACCTCCCTACACATCAATTCCCTTCTCTGTGCACAAGGATATTGATATACCTGCAACCTGTGGGCCACTACCAGGAGTAAATAAAAAAATTCACTCTGCAAACTGGGAAGTGCTATAATGTAATTTTCTTCATATAAAAAACTCCTCTCAACGTACAGCACCTTTAACTATGGAGACTAAATAAAGTTGATGGAGTCATGAGTTTGGCATCCTCAGAAGAGAACTCCAACAACAAAGGTTCGAATGTACAGGTTTTCAATTCACTTTCCCTCTGACTTAGAGAAAATCGAAACAATTTTAATTGTTGTAACTTCTTTCCCTTATTTATTTTACTCTAAAGCAGGTATGCCCAAAGAAAAGCAATGCCAAAGAAATGCTCAAACTACCACACAATTGCAGGTCTCTCACACACTAGCAGAGTAATGCTCAAAATTCTCCAAGCGAGCCTTCAACTGTATGTGAACCAAGAAGTTCCAGATGTTCAAGCTGGATTTAGAAAAGGTAGAGTTCAAATTGCCAACATCCATTGGATCACAGAAAAAGCAAGAAAGTTCCAGAAAAACATCGACTTCTGCTTTACTGACTATGCCAAAGCTTTTGTGTGGATCACAATAAACTATGGAAAATTCTTAACAGATGGGAATACCAGAGCACCACCCTCCCTCCTGAGAAAGCTGTATGCAGATCAAGAATCAACAGTTAGAACTGGACATGGAATAATGGGCTGGCTCCAAAATGGGAAAGGAGTATATCAAGGCTGTATATTGTCACCCTGTTTATTTAATTTACATGCAGAGTACATCATGTGAAATGCTTACATGAGTTTGAGCAAGCTTCAGGAGTTGGTGATGGACAGGGAGGCCTGGCATGCTGCAGTCCATGGGGCTGCAAAGAGTCGGGGGCGACTGAACTGAACTGAAGTGAAAGAAGGTATGTACACAGAAGAAAAGTGAAGGAAGAACAAAAGAACTCCCTTGTGAAAACCTGTGGCCATTCTGACCTTGTGATGGACTCTTGTCAGACTCTTTGGCATTCTTGTTTTGCCACCCTCTTTTAAGAAGGAAAGGTAAAACTCAAAATGAAAGGTACACACTGGAATCAGGGTTAGAGCACTCATGGATTTTCAAAGGAAGAAAGAAATGCAAAATGCCCATCCACACCCATCCATGGTGCTCATTCTTCCGTGGGAGGCTGTGTGTGGATCAGAAAGAAATGCAGACTGGCCTTAACCTTAAAGAGCTAAAATCTAGCAGAATAGGCAAGAAAACACAATAAAAAGTTAAAACTAAAAATAAGGGATTTAAATAATGATTAAAAACAGAAATGTAAAAAGAAAGATCACTGGCAGTGATTGAGTGTTTTGTTTAAAAAATATGGTGATATATCCAGAAGTCCAACTTTTGGGCTGTACTCAAAAACTTGGGAAAGTGAAGTGAAGTCGCTCAGTCGTGTCCGACTCTTTGCGACCCTGTGGTCTGTAGCTACCAGGCTCCTGTTCATGGGATTTTCCAGGCAACAGTACTAAAGTGGATTGCCATTTCCTTCTCCAGGGAATCTTCCCAACCCAGGGATCGAACCCAGGTCTCCTACATTGCAGACAGACGCTTTACCGTCTGAGCCACCAGGGAAGTCCAAAAACTTGGGATGTGGTTATTAAAAGTACAGTTTTGGTTTTGTAAGATGGAAATGCTATGGAGACTGGTTGCAGAACAATGTGAATATACTTAATATCACTTAACTGTACACTTAAAAATGGTTAAGATGGAAAATTTTATCACAATTAGAAAGAAAAACAAGTTGGAAGACCTATCTCCATGGGGCTCACATTCCCAGAGATGGGAGCTGGGGTGGCTATCGCCTTGGACAAGGCACGGACACGCCTCCCCTTTCTTCACAACGCCCCCACCACCCCTCCAACTTGGCCTGCCTCACTCATTTACCTGCCTGGTCAATGAATGCCTCTGAGTGTGTCAGCCCTGGGTGAGACCACAACTAACTGCTAAATGAACAGATGGCAAGGACAAAAACCTGTAAGAGCTGAGAGGATGTGGACAGCAGGTCCAGCTGGGAGATCAGAGAACACACTATGTGGAGATTAAACTGGAGCTTGGTTTTAAAGAGAAAAGGAGGAGTGTTTGTTAGGCTACAGTGTCAACCTGACATTTCAGGAAAACCAGTTACTCTGAATAGAGCGCTTAGCAACACTAGGCTTTCTTGGCTATTTTTATAAGCACTGCATAATTCAACAGGTTTTGTAGTGGCTGGGTGGTAACACAGACACATGACTCTTTATAAACATATGGGCAGCCTATCTGGCAACCCTCAGTTCTGCTAAGTAAATGCATCAGAGAAATGAGGAGACATGCAAGAATAATTATAGAACTGTTTGCAATAGCAAAAAATAATAACAGTAAACCACCTAAACATTCATCAACAGAAAAATGGAAAAATCAACTGTGGTGTATTCATATAGTAGAAAATTATTCAGTGTTGAAAAATGAATGGTTTAGAACAATTGTGGGTAAACCATGGCCTGTGCTTCCTGTGAGTTAAGAATATATACTTTTGAACACTTTAATGTGCTGTTAAAAAAAAAAAAGCAAACAAGAATATGCTACAGAGACCAGTATGAGCCACAAATCCTAAAATAATTACTATCTGGCCATTTACTAAAAAAGCTTGTCGACCTCGATGATGAGTGACAAATACAATCCCAAAGGAAAGCGCAAGTTGCAGGAGAAAGCACACATCTCTTATATAGAATTTGTAACATGTAAATACTGTAAACATTTACATATAGCAAAAGGATAAGGGAATGCATGCAAATAGTAAGTACCAATCCATCAGAACAAATATGAGAGGATGCGAAGGGGGGTGGTGTATATATATATTAAAAAAAAAAAAAAAGACACAAGGGTCTTGAACTTCAACTCTATTTGGCAAGTTTTACTTCTGCATGCCCTATCAGTCAGGAGGCTAGGTGTTCACTGTTATTATCCTTTATACCTAACTGTACGGCATCTTAGAGATAATACATGTAAAAGTATGCAATATTTATTCACTCTCGAAGAGCAACTGGTCGATGTACTTACTTCCTTTCGAGAGACTCACTGCTCTCAAACCAGCTGCACCACACCAACAATTCCAGAACTAGATTTTTAAGTCTTCTTATTTTGGAAAGCAAAGTAGGTGGGAAACAGTGAGTATCCATTTTGAAAGGTGAGGGCTCAGCTAACCAGGCTGTGATTTCAACCTGACATTTCAGGAGTCTGGGTACCCTAAAGAGAATGCTTAGCAACACTAAGCTTTCCTGGGTATTTTTAAAGCACAGGTTTTGTGGTGGATGGGCGGGGGAAATGCAAGCACAATTAGCATTCCAGAATTTTATCGCTAGCTACAGTTTAATGATACACAGAAGCCAGTGAGCCTTTGTCAGCTAGAGGAAGGACATCAGCAAACGAGGCCATTTTCAGGGTAAGCTGCCCTAAGTATGAGAAAGTCACTAGGAATGTGGGTTAAACAGTTGTGGGAATCAAGCTGATAAGCACAAGGAATTAAAACTGTTTCAACAGCGACTGTAAGTGGGAAAAATCTTTGGAAGAAATTAATCTAGCAGACAATCGTGGCAAATTCTGAAGGAAGTTGGGTTTCTCTTAAAATCCATTTGGAACAGTTATGCAAATTTCAGTTGTCATGAAAATATTAAACAAAAGCAAGTGTTCAATAGCCCAGTTTGTTTCCATTTTCATGAAACAACTTTATTCATTAGCCAGTCTATGGCCTCACATTTCTGTCACTGGAATGAAAAACAAGCATTATTGATTGGAGTCAAAAGGGTAATAAAGTCACAAGGAACGTGTCAAAATACTCAGTTAGTGACATGAAAGTCTTGCCAACTTGTTTCTTCCCACAATCCTATTCCAGAGAAAGTGATCACAATCTTAAAACAGTCAAGGGACAAGCTGGAAAATGACAGCAAGGGCATGAGAAATTCACAAACTGGGACGTACAGCTGGCTTCTAAGAAAACAAATCTCCTGCCCCTTCACTAGTTGGGATCTTCTCCCTAATTACCCAGCTCTACTGGTCCAGATAGGATTGAGAGAGGCCTCAGCACCACCACAGCCAACAGGGCAATCCTCTTTCTGAACATTCATATGATGCTCCCTGCAGACAGTGTGGAAGCAGCTTCTGTCACTGAGATGTCTGCAATGATCCCATCTATGTCCAACACCCTTCAGATGAACAACTGGTGTCTATACAGATTATGTGGTTTTAAAATCCTTCCCTTATCCCTTCCCCTACAACCTGTATCACAGGCCCAACACCACTTGTCCACTAGAAATAAAGGAAGGAAAAATAAAAGCAGATCACAGGATCAGAAGTCAGAAAAGTGGGCAGTAATTAAAGAATGAAGAAAATTATTTCATAATGCAGTTTCTACTTTGGTGAAGGTTTTTTCTTTTTTTAAAGAGAATATTCCGTTTTTCAGAGGGCAAATTTAGTCAGAACAATGTATTGATAAGCAGGACAGATGTGTTGATAAGCTATGCAGAGGTAGTTTCTCCAAAGGGAGAGAGAAAAAGGTCATGGATATCTTCTGCCTGGGGGAACATAAGTTCCTGAATAACTGAAGAATTACTAAGTAAATAAATCTCTGATCAAATCTAAACACTGCATTGCTGATTTTTCATTTACTATAGGGTTGGCCAAACACTTCATTAGAGTTTTTCCATAGTACTGTATGGAAAAACCCAAACGAACTTTTTGGCCAACCGCAAATCATATGGTCTAGAAAGTCATGCTATCCTAATTTAAGCAGTCTTTTATATGTTTAAAGCAATATTAATTAGTAATATCAAGTAACAAGATTATGGTTTGTACAGGAATAAAGCAACCCCCAAATTAGGCTTAATTAAGGCAACTAAAAAATAACAAATACTGACAGAAAGCACACTTTACACATCTATGTGTGAAATCAAACTTAAAAGTTTAAAAATGATATATCCATTTAACTTAAATTCAAGACCATGCAAATTACTTACAGATATGATTATCTGTTTCACAAGTTTCGTATCATCAATACAATCAAAGGCCGCCAGTAAAACCAAGTGGGAATATTGGCCCTGTAAGAATTAGAAACCAGTAAAGGTTAAAAGATACACAGATTCTCCCTTTTCTTTCACCCATGGCGTTACTTTATTAAGGTTATCAACCTGACAACTTATTCAGCATAATAGAAATGGGAGAGGTAAAAGTCACTCAAAAAAAAGTGCTCTCTTATCAGGACCTAGTTAATTACATTCTAGCTTGAGTAACAAAAAGAAAGAAATAGATGAGCACATTCTTCAATATCAAATAGGTGAGACTCATCTTTGAAACTAACCAGATACCTCTCAAAAATAGGTATCCTGTTAACAAACAGCTACTTTAAAATTAAATTCAAAAGAAAATTACAGTCAAAGTGGGAGGAAAAAAAGGAATATGTTAAACTATGTATATCATTTCAATTATGAAAATAAAAGTAAAATAATATATATATAATATACATAATACACACACAAGAAATCCTGGAAGGAAAAATACTGTCACCTTTGGGTTGAAGGATTACAAATGATTTTTCACTTTCTTTTGAAAAAATTACACAATTGCTTTAAAATAATCTTATATAGTTAAAATAGAAACACTAAAAAAACTGGAAGAATATACTTCTATAGTGCATATGAGAATAAGAGTGAATTGCTTTTGAAAATTACGGCAGCATGAGACTACATAAATATACATCAGGACTTTCACAACTGTCACTCTTTAAATCACAGAATTATTTTCATAATGCTGACAGTGTTCCAAAGATTTAAAGAATTTCTACTTTATGTTAAAGAAGAGTTTTCAAAGCTTGTGGCATATTTCGTTTCTATCCCAGATGATGATATAAATCTTTTTTTTTAAACTCTAGAGGTATTTGACTTTTGCTACCAACCAATGGGTTTCCCTGGTGATAGATAGATATATATATATACATAGAAACAAAATGCTCCCTGAGATTAAGTGAAGGAAACAAAGTAGAGAACACTGTGCTTATAGTACACAGCCACTGGTTTTCTGGTCCTTTAAGCCCCACACACGGAAGTATCACTGGGTGAATACAGAAGATGGAACAGAATTCAGGTGAGAAACAGACAATTCTACAATTATAGCTGTAAGTTTTACGACACTTCCTCAGCAACTGACAGAAGTAGACAGTGATAAATAAGTCAGTAAAAAAAAAATCCATGATCTGAAAACACTACCAATCATTTTGATCTAACTAACATTTACAGAGGACCTCAGCCATACATTCTTTTTAAGACATTAAGATAGACCATATGCTGGGCCATAAAATCAGTCATAAATTTTAAAAGACTGAAATAATACAGAGTATGTCCTAATATATGGAAATTAAACACTTCCAAATAACCCAGAGACCAAACCCATGGACAGTATTAGTTTATCTCACCCCCTTAGAAGCAACTCCTTAAGACAAAACAGGCACTGCATTGCTAATTTGTTAACTTTGCAATGCACTGTGGGGATTTGGTTCTCCAAAGAAAAATTATTGTTGATATAACAAAATTGGAAAACAATCTAACTTTATTACTGAAGACTGTCTTTTACTATTAATACCTTGCATAACTTTCTTTTTCTTTTGATGTCATTTCATTTTTGAATTTTTATTTTATATTGGAGTACAACTGATTTACAGTATTGTATTAGTTTCAGTCGTAGAGCAAAGTGATTCAGTTATATATATACATGGAGTTCTCTGTGCTACACAGTAGATCCTTGTCGATTATTCACTCTCTATATAGCAGTGTATATATGTTAATCCCAAACTCCTAATTTATCCAACCCCTCCAATAAGGGAACTTTCCAGTAACATTCTATTTTAATTCATTTCTAAATCAAAATATTCAACTTAAAATGCAATACAAAAAGATTTAATGAATCATAAAAATTTCTCACACTTTGAAAACAACTCACTAGAGAATCTCTTACTCCATTTTGTTCCAAGCAAGTTGGCTGCCTTCTACGTGGTTTTGTACTCTCTTCCTAGTCTAGAACCCTACAGAAGATGACAAGTATGTATATAATCTCAGAGCTCTAATTTATCTGAGTTTGAATTATCATTTACTATATCAAGTATTCACTAGATGCCAACAGTGCTTATTGGAATTTTTTACAGGGAAAAGTTGTTGATATCACTCATTTTTAGTTCACCTGCAAATTCAAAGCTGTAAAGCATAATATAAAAAATAATTCAAAAATTGAAAATTAATGCTTATTACTACATATATTTTAGAATTACTATGGAAAATGATTTAGTTTATTTAAATAGAGATATTATTTTTTGAGGTAATTATTTCCTCAGAAGAAACACATTTTATATCCTCTAATTTCATTTGAAAAGCTGTTAAAACATCTCCAAAAGATTTCAAAGAATTATAAAACTTAGAACCAAAATTGTCTTTGACCACACTAAAGATTTAATCGAAGAGAAAAGAGAGACAAGTTTCAATTTCTGTTATGTATTTGATGATAATGAAAACGGGTAACAAGTTTCTGAAGTACAGTTTCCCTAGAGACTAAATATTAAGGTCTTCAAAATTATCTAATAAAAACGGAAAACTGCCAAAGTACAATGTCAAATGAAAAACAAACTCATTTTGTATAAATTTAATAATATGTAAAAATACATGTATATGCATATATTTAGATTATAATGAAATAACAAGTAATTTTCCTGATAATTTTCTAAAATTTTCTAATTTCCTATAATAGACAAATGCATTTTACTATTAAAAAGTATTAAAAGAAATATGCAGTTTTTATACTTACATTGGCCACCTTTTCAACATAAGTCTTCATTGTTTTCACAATCACTTTTCTGTCCTTAAAAAAGAAAAATTGTCTCAATGAACTTACAGTTACAGATTTAGTTATAGAATAGCTATAGATTAAGGTATTTCATAGTTAGAAATTTTATATAATCCTAAACTTCCACTGGAGTAGCATACTTTTCATTAGTGAAAACAGTTATTTAGCCAGAAAAAAAAAAAGCAATATACTATAAGAATTCCTCTCAAAGCTACTATAATCTTAGACTTCTTTGTGACATTCCATTGAAACATAAATATGGAACCATGAAACTATCAGCTGCAAGGCAAGCCTGGTAGAACTACCTTCCTTTATACTAAAACCTGAGATCCCTCTTCCAATACCTGAGCTGTCTTCAAATTTGTAAAAGTCAAGCATATAGATGGCATTCAATACATTATTTATTGAACAGAAATTAAATTTGTATTAAAAACTGGACAAAGTACAACTGTCCTTTAAAGGAGAACATACCAATTAAAGAAATGAGGATCATTTCTATTCATCTTCTATAATTAATATGGATCCGTAGCATTTCCCTCAAAGTACTTAAGACCCAGAGGAGCAATGCATGGCTGTACATTTTCTTTTCTTTCCTCTTCCTTCCCAGCGCCAAGATCATTAAATAAGGAATCAAAGAAACTGACAGGTATCAAAACTTAAAAACCCGAACATAAACACTGCTTGGGCTTCCCTGATGGCTCAGTGGTAAAGAAACGCCTGCAATGCAGGAGACACAGGTTCAATCCCTGGTCGGGAAGACCCCCTGGAGAAAGAAATGGCAACTCACTTCAGTATTCTTGCCTAGAGAATCCCTTGGACAGAGAAGCCTGGCCGGCTATAATCCACTGGGTCACAAAAGAATCGGATATGACTCGGCAACTAAACAACAAATACTGTGTTCATTTGCTTGACAGATCCCTTCCCATACAATGACAACACAAGGTTTTCAAACTTGAAGACTCCAGCAGAGAAGAAACAAGAGGCTCAAAGAGGAGCCAGTTTCTGTGAAGCCTTGAGGTGCAACTGTGCAAAGATAATGCTGTGCACAACAGGGCAAGACCCAGGGAGTCGGAAAGCGGCTAAGGAAAGGCAGTTCCTGGCTGGCCCTCACCTTGGGCGTGCCATGCCAGAGGCAGTGCATGGCCACTCTGGCGCCATCGTGCGTGTGTGCCAGGTACACCACTGCTTCTCGGATGGCTTCAGTCATTTCCTGGAACAGAGGCAGTCAGGGCTTTGGTTTACTCTTTTCTTTTTCACAGTCTGTCTAGTAAGGAGCAGTCATGCACAGAGAACGAAAGGCAGAGTACAGGTAGCAAACAACTTAATTTTTAATTTTGTAGACAGGCATGCATACATATAACTGCTTCCTAGAAACATTCTTTTTCTATCAAGAGCAGTAAATGTTGCCCACAGGCAATATCTATTAAAATACCTGAGTTTCATCAAAGTCTATTCAGAAAAGTATGTATACAGTGGACCCTTGAGTGTGATTTGAACCAGAAAGGTTCACTTACACATGAATTTTTTTCACTAATATGTACTACAGCACTATACCATCTGCAGTTGGGCAAATCCCCATCCCTGATGGGGTAGGGATGATTACAGGTGGGTTTCTGACTGAGGACAGAGGACAGGAGTGTCAGTAGCCCTAACTCCCATACTGTTCAAGGGTTAACTGTATATGTATAGTATATTCTCAATGACTTTTCACGAAAAAAGAAATCTAAAAACTGGCTGTGGTATAAAAAGAGAGCTTTTAACTTAAAAAGCCAGATAAAATAAATAAAATGTTCTTCCAAAAAAGTCATATATAATGAGCAGAAAGTCAAAATAATAATTTTGTCTGAAAACGTTTTTCTTTTTTTAGTTTATCAATGGATTACCTCTGGAAATAACAATAATTCAACTTCAAGACACTTAAGTAACATTTCTCTTAAGAAAAATTAATCTCTATACTGACTTTTAGACTAGGCCTTCACTTACCTTTTAGTAAAACCCAGTTATTAATGACCTTTTAGTAAAACCCAGTCATTAAAGTATTATGAAGTAATTTTAGCTATTTTTAGTCTTTATTCTCTGTTTTCAATGTATACATATATTTTGTAATTATATTTGGAAGACAAGCATATAGGACAAGGTGAGTTCTGCCAGCTAATAGCTGCAGGGCCAGTTTAATCCATTCCCAATTTTAAAAATTTATATTAAATAAACACAAAGTCTCCTGCCAGGAAGGAGAAAAGTAGCCTATTTTTATCAATACGGAACAAAAAATTCCACCCATAACTATCTTACAACCCTTTTCAAGAGTACAGCTTTCAGCTTACATATTTAAACTTATGAATCTCTTCAAAGCTATCCAATTGGAAAAGGAAAAGGAAAAAAAAAAAAAGCTATCCAGTTGGGGAGTTACACATATATACCAATCATGCTTCTTTCATCTCCAAAGGTTTTTTTTTTTTTAATTTCTCTATTGAAAATGCCCCAGGGGCCACAAAGATTTGTCTGTTTACTTTATATTCACACTAAGTTCCCAGTGATTTTTTTGGCTATTACTAAAACACATTCAACACTAAAAAGATACAGACTTTATGGAATATATTAAAATGATCATTTTCTCAGTTCTGAAAATCCAGAACTGTGAACTACTGTGCAGGAAACGAGAGTGACCCTTCCAAAGAGAAGCAGCAGCTGCTATGGTCACTGAACTACGTGCTTAGATAGGTGGCTATACTTGGAAAACTATTTTGCATGTCAATTTTGAGAGGGTCAAAATTTCTATGAATGTTCAATCTGGCATATTTGTAAAAAAAATGTGAATCTCATTATTTGGCTATTGTCTTATTATTAGAATGAGAACAAATGGACAATGAATTCACAGTATGAAGCAAGCAAAATTCAAGGGACTAAATGAATTCTCATCTATACTCCCATCATTGATTTGAAGGGCAGCACAATTTACCTTCACTCTCATGTAAGGTCCAGTCTTTCACGGTCCATTTAGTTTTACCTAAGTATCCTCCAGTCACCTTTTAACACCAATATAATTTCCTTTTTTTTGGTATCAATAAAGGTGAATTTCAAACTCCTTAAATGCTGAATATTCTTCCATGTGTTAGTTAATTTTCTGATTATGTTAAGCTAGATTATACTCTCTAGATTGTAATTAAAATATGAAAATTCAATGGAACTGATCAGGTCTACTGTCTTTCTAGCAAAAGTCTAAATGGAATTAAGTCTAAATTCCATAGACTAAAAAGTCTAAATGGAAGAAGCAGATTTCTTCAAAGGAAGTAGAGAGCATTATCTTTTCTAAATAAGGAAACAATTCTTTAAAAATTTCAAAAACTATATACATCAAAGAAGTATTTCACATTTTTACACAGCACTCAATGTTTCAGTTTAAAAACTAAAAGCAAGAACTTACTGATCTTAGCTTTGGGGGTGCATAGGTGAAAAAGTCCAAAAATACTTTATGTACCAGTGAGTGCTTAATCACAGCTTCTCTGAAAACAGAAAAAAAGAGTCAGAAATGGTAGTATAATAATACAGAGATAGGTAATCTTGGTTGTCCTAAAATAATCAAAACAACTGAAATGGTTTTAGCAAATGTCATTTGTCATAAATAGATTATCTTCAGCAACACCAAGACTTGAAAAAAAACTTTCAGACCTATAAAAATATTAGTGCCATCTAAAACCAAGACCAGAATACAAATTTCTAGTACCTAATCAACAAATATGAAATTACTGTTGAAAACACACTCAATTTTCTTAAATAAAGCCATTAACTTTCTTTTACCCAACAATGGACACGTGACTAGAAATCCACATGTGAACTATATTGTAATGGCTATTTTCTTTTTGTCATGCCTTCTTTATAATGTTTCTGTTTTACAAAAACATTTCAGGAATTAAAACCTAAACAGATCAAAATAGTATCACCAATTGCAACAACACTTAATTGATCCAAGCCTCCTAGTGTGACACATGATGAATTCAGATGTACAGTGTAGGTTAATGATCAGGCACCAAATTTAAGTTCACATGGAATATCCAAGTAGAAGGAAAAAATAAGCTGTTTTTAATGGCAAAGCACTGTTCTGAGTGCTTTAGAAATATTAACTCATTTAATTTTCATAAAACTCTATGAAATATATACTACTATTACAATTATATGGATAGGGAAACTGAGGCACAGAGAAGTTAAGTTGCCCAAGGGCACAGAGTCAGTAATTGAGGAAAGCACCAGGATTCACAACCCAGGAAGTCTGGTTTCAGAGCAATGCCCTAATGCCAAGTAGGCCGCATGCATGGACTTTTAAGTCTCACAATCCAATTTATACAGTAGACCGCAACTGGCAAGCTATTCACCTTTCCTATGCAAAGGCTACATAAAACTTTCCCCTTTCAAATGCTATTTGTTAATTAAAAAAAAAAAAAAAGTTTTCTTACTTTTGGGCCATTGGAGTTAGAATCTGTTTCATTTCATCCATGATAAGCTCTAATTTTTCTGGCTGTACCTCTAATACTTTGTCCAGAGTTGGGTGATCTGCTGACTGCAACACAAGAAAAACCAAGCCCCTCTAAATTTGATCATGTTTCTCCAACTTTAGAATAAAGAAAATCAATGAGTCATTTTACATGAACTTAAATTTTTAGATTTCCCATATTTACATAATAAAAGCACCTCTGTGGATACACTCAGAGTAATTCCTGATTGTATAATTCTCATTTGATGTGCACCATTGTCCTTATAGGCTAAATAACCAACCAAATCAACAAGCCAGCCAGTAAAGACCTGCCAAGCACTTAACAAGTGCCTGTTCACAAGACCAAGCAGCCAGTTAACAAAGCCTTGCCACCACGTGATTAGCTGCATATTCCTAGAGTGACTGTGACAAAGCAGCACTAAGTTCAAGCCAGGAGCTGAACTAGCAGAAACGACCCAGGAACCATCCGTCTCCCTTAAGATGAATGTGCGTACTTGCGTCTAAGGTATGAACTAGATCCCTTAACTGTCCGAGCCCCACTACTAGCCTTGTAGAACATCCAGGGTTGGGTCTCTCCACTCTACGTCCTCTCCGTGTAGGACCCGGAGAAGGGTCATCCACAGCCAACAGGGAGTTCGATGCCCTTCTACCAGGGCTGGTTAGCGGTGTTTACAAAGCTCCATGAAGAATCTTCCTAGGTCTATCTGACTACTGTGGCCACAGAAGTACTGAAGCAGTACACAAGAGTACCTGCAAAGGAGTCCCGCAGCAGTTTTAATTTATAGGGGATTTAAAGATCGTGCTCTGGGAAAAAGAAATTTAAGTATGATCCCTTGCTCAACACACCAGAGACAAAATACTCCAAGAGGATAAAGGCTAGGAGACAGTCTCTTAAAGGAACAACCAAAGGAAAAATACATTCTGAATATAGGGCACTAGACAGTAAGGAACAGCACAAAGGAAAAGTAAATCTCAAGGAAAAAACTGTCTTGAGGCATCACCTTGTAAAGCTGGAACGTGTTCCCATAGAGTTCTTCCGTCAGCATGTTCCTCTGCTCCAGGACGGCTTTGTCGTTGTAGGCGTACTCAACAATGGCGGATGCTTCTGCGTGCCGCAGGAGCTTCCTCACGTGGCCTTTAAAGCTTTGCATTATCTCTGCGATCTGGGCTTTACTCCTAAATCCGATGTGACCACAGGAAAAGTAAGTGATACATGGAGAAAGCTGGGTGGTGACAAAACACTAACACTTCTCCTGGGGCCGCTCATCACTGTGTGTGGGAGTGGCTACCCCAGAGAAATGCTGTGAGGAGAACTAAATTGCCCTGTATTTCTACCTTGTATTTCCTTGCTTTTTTCCCTCTTTTTGGCCATGCTGAGCAGCTTATGGGAATCTTAGTTCTCCAACCCGGGATTGAACCCAGGCCCTCAGAAGTGAAAGCGTGGAATCCTAACCACTGGACCACCAGCAAATTTTCTTTGTGACTTGGGAGGCAGCCTGCCTAGGTTTGAAACCTGGCTCTGCTGACCAGCTCAAAGTGCCTGAGCAAGATACTTAACTGCTCTGTGCTTCAACTTCTTCAGTCATAAAATAGAGAGAATAAGGTTACTGTGAGGATAAATGAGTTAAGACACACTGAGAACTGTAAGCAGCACAGAGTAAGTGCTCAATAAATGTCAGTTCCCATCAGGAAATTGTTTAGCTTGAAAGAAGTTGGGTAAAAGGAGAAAAGGAGAAGGTAAAAGTCAAAGTTGCAGGATAATATGAATAAAACATATTCCAGGATTCTCCTTTAAAACAGGACTCAATCACAGGTATTTCTATTTTATCCTAAAACAATCAAGAGGCCAATAATTCCAGTCAGGAACACAGGTTTTAGGGATTTGCCAGCTGTACTGTCTGGTTGTTGGTTAGCTCATTTTGGCACATTATTATACTTGGGAGGGCAAGACAAGTGTTAATTCCACCTGGTTTAGGAACTCTCCTATCCTGACATTTCCTAACCCACTCACTCTGGTTAGGTCTACTCACCTGCCCCTCCCACCACTCCAACCTCTAAATAACTAGTGACTAATTACAAGTTCATTATAACCATTTCTCTTCTTCCAGGTCTTCAAGATACACTTATAAGGTCAATGAAGGCAATACTACCTTTTACATTTTTTCAATAACTGTTTTTTAAGACCGTATTCCTTGCAAACATTACCAGCATCTGTGTAAGGCTACTATTATGGTCACAGATTTTTAAGAAACATTTGCACACAATAGGTTATCCAAATCTTAAAAATAATTAAAATATTTTATAAATAAAACAACTCACCCATACATGAGAAACTTCTTAACAATATTTCTGGAATATTTAGCTTTACTTAACTCAACCAAATCACCTGAAAAACAAAATACATTACAATGATTGCGTAACCTCCAGAAACAAGGAAAGACCTGAACGCACAATCCTGGGAACACAAATAACTCCCTATGTGTCCCAGGCAAAAAACAAACAAAAACAGAAAGGTCTTGCAGAGGACACTCTGCTATTCCTCAACAGAATTCTTTTTCAACACAGTGGTGAGTAATTCAAGAGAAATATAAACAAGCAACTTTACACCAATGATTACAAATAACATATAAGAAATACCTCGCAGTTCTTCAAAAGCCTGCTTCCTTTGCTCTTCATTGCCGAACTGAATGTAACACTGGATCACACGTAAAAAAAAAAAAAAGTTTTCTTACTTTTGGGCCATTGGAGTTAGAATCTGTTTCATTTCATCCATGATAAGCTCTAATTTTTCTGGCTGTACCTCTAATACTTTGTCCAGAGTTGGGTGATCTGCTGACTGCAACACAAGAAAAACCAAGCCCCTCTAAATTTGATCATGTTTCTCCAACTTTAGAATAAAGAAAATCAATGAGTCATTTTACATGAACTTAAATTTTTAGATTTCCCATATTTACATAATAAAAGCACCTCTGTGGATACACTCAGAGTAATTCCTGATTGTATAATTCTCATTTGATGTGCACCATTGTCCTTATAGGCTAAATAACCAACCAAATCAACAAGCCAGCCAGTAAAGACCTGCCAAGCACTTAACAAGTGCCTGTTCACAAGACCAAGCAGCCAGTTAACAAAGCCTTGCCACCACGTGATTAGCTGCATATTCCTAGAGTGACTGTGACAAAGCAGCACTAAGTTCAAGCCAGGAGCTGAACTAGCAGAAACGACCCAGGAACCATCCGTCTCCCTTAAGATGAATGTGCGTACTTGCGTCTAAGGTATGAACTAGATCCCTTAACTGTCCGAGCCCCACTACTAGCCTTGTAGAACATCCAGGGTTGGGTCTCTCCACTCTACGTCCTCTCCGTGTAGGACCCGGAGAAGGGTCATCCACAGCCAACAGGGAGTTCGATGCCCTTCTACCAGGGCTGGTTAGCGGTGTTTACAAAGCTCCATGAAGAATCTTCCTAGGTCTATCTGACTACTGTGGCCACAGAAGTACTGAAGCAGTACACAAGAGTACCTGCAAAGGAGTCCCGCAGCAGTTTTAATTTATAGGGGATTTAAAGATCGTGCTCTGGGAAAAAGAAATTTAAGTATGATCCCTTGCTCAACACACCAGAGACAAAATACTCCAAGAGGATAAAGGCTAGGAGACAGTCTCTTAAAGGAACAACCAAAGGAAAAATACATTCTGAATATAGGGCACTAGACAGTAAGGAACAGCACAAAGGAAAAGTAAATCTCAAGGAAAAAACTGTCTTGAGGCATCACCTTGTAAAGCTGGAACGTGTTCCCATAGAGTTCTTCCGTCAGCATGTTCCTCTGCTCCAGGACGGCTTTCTCATTGTAGGCGTACTCAACAATGGCGGATGCTTCTGCGTGCCGCAGGAGCTTCCTCACGTGGCCTTTAAAGCTTTGCATTATCTCTGCGATCTGGGCTTTACTCCTAAATCCGATGTGACCACAGGAAAAGTAAGTGATACATGGAGAAAGCTGGGTGGTGACAAAACACTAACACTTCTCCTGGGGCCGCTCATCACTGTGTGTGGGAGTGGCTACCCCAGAGAAATGCTGTGAGGAGAACTAAATTGCCCTGTATTTCTACCTTGTATTTCCTTGCTTTTTTCCCTCTTTTTGGCCATGCTGTGCAGCTTATGGGAATCTTAGTTCTCCAACCCGGGATTGAACCCAGGCCCTCAGAAGTGAAAGCGTGGAATCCTAACCACTGGACCACCAGCAAATTTTCTTTGTGACTTGGGAGGCAGCCTGCCTAGGTTTGAAACCTGGCTCTGCTGACCAGCTCAAAGTGCCTGAGCAAGATACTTAACTGCTCTGTGCTTCAACTTCTTCAGTCATAAAATAGAGAGAATAAGGTTACTGTGAGGATAAATGAGTTAAGACACACTGAGAACTGTAAGCAGCACAGAGTAAGTGCTCAATAAATGTCAGTTCCCATCAGGAAATTGTTAAGCTTGAAAGAAGTTGGGTAAAAGGAGAAAAGGAGAAGGTAAAAGTCAAAGTTGCAGGATAATATGAATAAAACATATTCCAGGATTCTCCTTTAAAACAGGACTCAATCACAGGTATTTCTATTTTATCCTAAAACAATCAAGAGGCCAATAATTCCAGTCAGGAACACAGGTTTTAGGGATTTGCCAGCTGTACTGTCTGGTTGTTGGTTAGCTCATTTTGGCACATTATTATACTTGGGAGGGCAAGACAAGTGTTAATTCCACCTGGTTTAGGAACTCTCCTATCCTGACATTTCCTAACCCACTCACCCTGGTTAGGTCTACTCACCTGCCCCTCCCACCACTCCAACCTCTAAATAACTAGTGACTAATTACAAGTTCATTATAACCATTTCTCTTCTTCCAGGTCTTCAAGATACACTTATAAGGTCAATGAAGGCAATACTACCTTTTACATTTTTTCAATAACTGTTTTTTAAGACCGTATTCCTTGCAAACATTACCAGCATCTGTGTAAGGCTACTATTATGGTCACAGATTTTTAAGAAACATTTGCACACAATAGGTTATCCAAATCTTAAAAATAATTAAAATATTTTATAAATAAAACAACTCACCCATACATGAGAAACTTCTTAACAATATTTCTGGAATATTTAGCTTTACTTAACTCAACCAAATCACCTGAAAAACAAAATACATTACAATGATTGCGTAACCTCCAGAAACAAGGAAAGACCTGAACGCACAATCCTGGGAACACAAATAACTCTCTATGTGTCCCAGGCAAAAAACAAACAAAAACAGAAAGGTCTTGCAGAGGACACTCTGCTATTCCTCAACAGAATTCTTTTTCAACACAGTGGTGAGTAATTCAAGAGAAATATAAACAAGCAACTTTACACCAATGATTACAAATAACATATAAGAAATACCTCGCAGTTCTTCAAAAGCCTGCTTCCTTTGCTCTTCATTGCCGAACTGAATGTAACACTGGATCACACGAGTTGAATCGTGCGCAAATGCAATCTGTAGGAAAACAGTTGGGACCTTTAGACAAATTCTCCCTGAAAATGTATGTTGTATTGCTCCCTCTTTCACAACTCCTTGTGAGAAAAAAAAAGGGTCTTCATGGCTAATCCAATCTACATTACTTGGGAGTAAAATTCTTAATTTAATTGTTCAGAGTGGCACTCTTTGATTTTGCTGGCTACTATATGGCATTGAGATAGGACTTCATTTAACTATTTTGTAAGATTTTATCATTATAATTAAAACCAAACCAAATCTGTACAATGAATATACATACTGTATTTCTCAATTCTCTGACAGTTACTTTCCCTAAAAGAGGAATTTTCCAGTGCAAAAATTCTATTTCTTTTTTTTATAATATAAATGATCTAGGAATGTTTAGCTTTGGCAACCAAAGTCTTGCTACATAAATAATTATATCCAGATACACACTGGCAATTACGTTATGAGCTAATCACTCCATTTTTCACATTTTCATTATAATTCCCAAATATACATCCAGTTATATTCCTAGAAAAATATTTCGTATCTGATTCTCCAACCTGAACCCCCTCACAACTACTGGATGGATTAGATCCTCATGGATGGACTTGCCGATCAATTTTCTAAAGCAATAACCACAGACTGATTATCAGCCATCCGTTATTACTTTTTATATACTAGTCTATTTTAATAGTGCTTATTACCTGTTGCTAAGTCTGTCTTTAAATTTTTAAATCCTAACGAATCAGAAGGTAAAGGTGTATCTTCATCAAAGTCACAGACTGCAGAACAATTTGCTTAAGGGAGAGCTGTATAGACATGGCTAAGAATCCACCTGCCAGTGCAGGCGACGTGGGTTCAGTCCCCAGTCTGGGAAGATCCCACACACTGTGGGACAACTAGGCCCGTGTGCGACAACCACTGAGCCTGTGTTCTGGAGCTGAGAGGGGCTACTACCGAAGGCATGTGCCTAGAGCCCATGCTCTGCAACGAGAGCAGTCACTGCAGTGAGAAGCCTTTGCACCACCTCTAGAGTGGCCACTGTGTGTCCCAACTAGAGAAAGCTCAGGTGCAGCAACGAAGACCCAGTGCAGCCATAGATAAATAAATAAATTATTTTTTTAATTAGGCTGTTTTGTGCATATATTGATTACCTACTATGCAACCAATGTATGTGGTTTAAATTATTTTTCCAGTGTAGATTTAAAAGTGAGTTGGTGTTATTAGATATTTATAGATGAAAGTAAGTTTATGAGAAATTAAGAAACTTACTATCCTTACGACTCTGGAATGAATTTCTTTGAGCCCAGATGCTGTTGTTGTTCTCCACTCCCTGCCCACCCCCCCATTTGCCATGCAGTAATGGGGCCAGATGCCACGATCTTAGTTTTTTTAATATTTAGTTTTAAGCCGGTTCTTTCACTCTCCTCCTTCACCTTCATCAAGAGGCTCTTCAGCTTCTCCTGGCTTTCTGCCATTAGAGTGGTATCATCCACATATCTGAGGTTGTTGATGTTTCTCCCGCCTATCTTGATTCTAGCCTGTAACGCATCCAGCCTGCCATTTCTCATGATGCACTCAGCGTATATCACATCTCATGATGTGACAGCAGACAGCCCTGTCAAACTCCTTTCATAATCTTGAACCAATTAGTTGTCCCATACTTGCTTCTTGTTCCATACTGCATACAAGTTTCTCAGGAGACAGGTAGGATGGTCTGGTATTCCCATCTCTTTAAGAGCTTTCCAGTTTGTTACAACCCACACAGTCAAAGGCTTCAGCATAGTCAATGAAACAGAGATGTTTTTCTGGAATTCCCAATCTCTATGATCCAGCAAATGTTGGCAATTTTGTCTCTGATTCCTGTTCTTTTTCTAAACCCTGCTTGGACATCTGGAAATTCTTGGTTCGCATAATGCTAAAGCCTAGCATGCAAGATTTTAAGCATGACCTTACTAGTATGGGATATGAGTGCAACTGTCTGATGTTAGCACATTCTGGAGTATTACTCCTCTTGGGAATTGGGATGAGGATTGACCTTTTCCAGTCCTGTGGCCACTGCTGGGTCTTCCAGATTTGCTGACATATTGAATGTAACCCTTTGATGGCATCATCCTTTATGGTTTTGAATAGTTTTACTGGCATTCCATCATATTCACTAGCTTTACTAACAGCAGTGCTTCCTAAGGCCCACTGACTTTGCTCTCCAGAATGTCTGGCTCTGGGTGACTGACCACATCGTCACAGCAACCTGGCTCACCTAGATCTTTTTTGCACCGTTCTTCTGTGTATTCTTTCCATCTCT
Source organism: Oreotragus oreotragus (assembly GCA_006410675.1). Classification (NCBI taxonomy): domain Eukaryota; kingdom Metazoa; phylum Chordata; class Mammalia; order Artiodactyla; family Bovidae; genus Oreotragus; species Oreotragus oreotragus. Next base: position 47,144 of record SJYX01003033.1, on the reverse strand, counting down.
TCTTGACCTCTTTGATGTCCACTAGGTCTCCACCGTTTCTGTCATTTATTGTGCCCATCTTTGGGCAAAATATTCCTTTGATATTTTCAGTTTTCCTGAAGAGATCTCTAGTCTTTCCCCTTCTGTTGCTTTCTTCTAGTTTCAAGTACAGTTCAGTGAAGAAGGCGTTCTTATCTCTCTGTGCTGTTTTTTGGAAATCCGTGTTTAGTTGGATACGCTATTCTCTTTCTCCCTTGCTTCCTGCTTCTCTTTTTTCTTTAGCTATTTGTAAGGCCTTCTCAGAAAACCACTTTGCCGTCTGCTTTTCCTTTTCTTTGGGATGGTTTTGTTCGCTGCCTCCTGTACAATATTACGGACCTCCATCCATAGTTCTTCAGGTACACTGTTTACAAGTTCTAATCCCTTGTCTAATAGGGATGAAGACTAATCTAAAGGATACAAAGTATGCACTGGTTACCATAATTGCTGGATACAGTAAAGAATAAATGGGCTGTCTTGTCTAAAGGTACAGATTAACTCCCAAATCCATGGGCATCAGTAGTAACAATAACCAGAAGAACTGTAGAAAAAACATCTTCACGACCCAGATAATCATGATGGCGTGATCTCTAACCTAGAACCAGACATCCTGGAATGTGAAGTCAAGTGGGCCTTAGAAAGCATTACTACGAACAAAGCTAGTGGAGGTGATGGAATTCCAGTTGAGCTGTTTCAAATCCTGAAAGATGATGCTGTGAAATTTCTGCACTCAATATGCCAGCAAACTTGGAAAACTCAGCAGTGGCCACAGGACTGGAAAAGGTCAGTTTTCATTTCAATTCCAAAGAAAGGCAATGCCAAACAATGCTTAAACTACCGCACAATTGCACTCATCTCACATGCTAGTAAAGTAATGCTCAAAATTCTCCAAGCCAGGCTTCAGCAATCTGTGAACTGTGAACTCCCTGATGTTCAAGCTGGTTTTAGAAAAGGCAGAGGAACCAGAGATCAAATTGCCAACATCTGCTGGATCATCAAAAAAGCAAGAGAGTTCCAGAAAAACATCTCTTTCTGCTTTATTGACTATGCCAAAGCCTTTGACTGTGTGGATCACAATCAACTGTGGAAAATTCTGAAAGAGATGGGAATACCAGACCACCTGACCTGCCTCTTGAGAAATCTATATGCAGGTCAGGAAGCAACAGTTAGAACTGGACATGGAACAACAGACTGGTTCCAAATAGGAAAAGGNTAAAAAAAATGTGAATCTCATTATTTGGCTATTGTCTTATTATTAGAATGAGAACAAATGGACAATGAATTCACAGTATGAAGCAAGCAAAATTCAAGGGACTAAATGAATTCTCATCTATACTCCCATCATTGATTTGAAGGGCAGCACAATTTACCTTCACTCTCATGTAAGGTCCAGTCTTTCACGGTCCATTTAGTTTTACCTAAGTATCCTCCAGTCACCTTTTAACACCAATATAATTTCCTTTTTTTTGGTATCAATAAAGGTGAATTTCAAACTCCTTAAATGCTGAATATTCTTCCATGTGTTAGTTAATTTTCTGATTATGTTAAGCTAGATTATACTCTCTAGATTGTAATTAAAATATGAAAATTCAATGGAACTGATCAGGTCTACTGTCTTTCTAGCAAAAGTCTAAATGGAATTAAGTCTAAATTCCATAGACTAAAAAGTCTAAATGGAAGAAGCAGATTTCTTCAAAGGAAGTAGAGAGCATTATCTTTTCTAAATAAGGAAACAATTCTTTAAAAATTTCAAAAACCAATATACATCAAAGAAGTATTTCACATTTTTACACAGCACTCAATGTTTCAGTTTAAAAACTAAAAGCAAGAACTTACTGATCTTAGCTTTGGGGGTGCATAGGTGAAAAAGTCCAAAAATACTTTATGTACCAGTGAGTGCTTAATCACAGCTTCTCTGAAAACAGAAAAAAAGAGTCAGAAATGGTAGTATAATAATACAGAGATAGGTAATCTTGGTTGTCCTAAAATAATCAAAACAACTGAAATGGTTTTAGCAAATGTCATTTGTCATAAATAGATTATCTTCAGCAACACCAAGACTTGAAAAAAAACTTTCAGACCTATAAAAATATTAGTGCCATCTAAAACCAAGACCAGAATACAAATTTCTAGTACCTAATCAACAAATATGAAATTACTGTTGAAAACACACTCAATTTTCTTAAATAAAGCCATTAACTTTCTTTTACCCAACAATGGACACGTGACTAGAAATCCACATGTGAACTATATTGTAATGGCTATTTTCTTTTTGTCATGCCTTCTTTATAATGTTTCTGTTTTACAAAAACATTTCAGGAATTAAAACCTAAACAGATCAAAATAGTATCACCAATTGCAACAACACTTAATTGATCCAAGCCTCCTAGTGTGACACATGATGAATTCAGATGTACAGTGTAGGTTAATGATCAGGCACCAAATTTAAGTTCACATGGAATATCCAAGTAGAAGGAAAAAATAAGCTGTTTTTAATGGCAAAGCACTGTTCTGAGTGCTTTAGAAATATTAACTCATTTAATTTTCATAAAACTCTATGAAATATATACTACTATTACAATTATATGGATAGGGAAACTGAGGCACAGAGAAGTTAAGTTGCCCAAGGGCACAGAGTCAGTAATTGAGGAAAGCACCAGGATTCACAACCCAGGAAGTCTGGTTTCAGAGCAATGCCCTAATGCCAAGTAGGCCGCATGCATGGACTTTTAAGTCTCACAATCCAATTTATATAGTAGACCGCAACTGGCAAGCTATTCACCTTTCCTATGCAAAGGCTACATAAAACTTTCCCCTTTCAAATGCTATTTGTTAATTAAAAAAAAAAAAAAAGTTTTCTTACTTTTGGGCCATTGGAGTTAGAATCTGTTTCATTTCATCCATGATAAGCTCTAATTTTTCTGGCTGTACCTCTAATACTTTGTCCAGAGTTGGGTGATCTGCTGACTGCAACACAAGAAAAACCAAGCCCCTCTAAATTTGATCATGTTTCTCCAACTTTAGAATAAAGAAAATCAATGAGTCATTTTACATGAACTTAAATTTTTAGATTTCCCATATTTACATAATAAAAGCACCTCTGTGGATACACTCAGAGTAATTCCTGATTGTATAATTCTCATTTGATGTGCACCATTGTCCTTATAGGCTAAATAACCAACCAAATCAACAAGCCAGCCAGTAAAGACCTGCCAAGCACTTAACAAGTGCCTGTTCACAAGACCAAGCAGCCAGTTAACAAAGCCTTGCCACCACGTGATTAGCTGCATATTCCTAGAGTGACTGTGACAAAGCAGCACTAAGTTCAAGCCAGGAGCTGAACTAGCAGAAACGACCCAGGAACCATCCGTCTCCCTTAAGATGAATGTGCGTACTTGCGTCTAAGGTATGAACTAGATCCCTTAACTGTCCGAGCCCCACTACTAGCCTTGTAGAACATCCAGGGTTGGGTCTCTCCACTCTACGTCCTCTCCGTGTAGGACCCGGAGAAGGGTCATCCACAGCCAACAGGGAGTTCGATGCCCTTCTACCAGGGCTGGTTAGCGGTGTTTACAAAGCTCCATGAAGAATCTTCCTAGGTCTATCTGACTACTGTGGCCACAGAAGTACTGAAGCAGTACACAAGAGTACCTGCAAAGGAGTCCCGCAGCAGTTTTAATTTATAGGGGATTTAAAGATCGTGCTCTGGGAAAAAGAAATTTAAGTATGATCCCTTGCTCAACACACCAGAGACAAAATACTCCAAGAGGATAAAGGCTAGGAGACAGTCTCTTAAAGGAACAACCAAAGGAAAAATACATTCTGAATATAGGGCACTAGACAGTAAGGAACAGCACAAAGGAAAAGTAAATCTCAAGGAAAAAACTGTCTTGAGGCATCACCTTGTAAAGCTGGAACGTGTTCCCATAGAGTTCTTCCGTCAGCATGTTCCTCTGCTCCAGGACGGCTTTGTCGTTGTAGGCGTACTCAACAATGGCGGATGCTTCTGCGTGCCGCAGGAGCTTCCTCACGTGGCCTTTAAAGCTTTGCATTATCTCTGCGATCTGGGCTTTACTCCTAAATCCGATGTGACCACAGGAAAAGTAAGTGATACATGGAGAAAGCTGGGTGGTGACAAAACACTAACACTTCTCCTGGGGCCGCTCATCACTGTGTGTGGGAGTGGCTACCCCAGAGAAATGCTGTGAGGAGAACTAAATTGCCCTGTATTTCTACCTTGTATTTCCTTGCTTTTTTCCCTCTTTTTGGCCATGCTGAGCAGCTTATGGGAATCTTAGTTCTCCAACCCGGGATTGAACCCAGGCCCTCAGAAGTGAAAGCGTGGAATCCTAACCACTGGACCACCAGCAAATTTTCTTTGTGACTTGGGAGGCAGCCTGCCTAGGTTTGAAACCTGGCTCTGCTGACCAGCTCAAAGTGCCTGAGCAAGATACTTAACTGCTCTGTGCTTCAACTTCTTCAGTCATAAAATAGAGAGAATAAGGTTACTGTGAGGATAAATGAGTTAAGACACACTGAGAACTGTAAGCAGCACAGAGTAAGTGCTCAATAAATGTCAGTTCCCATCAGGAAATTGTTTAGCTTGAAAGAAGTTGGGTAAAAGGAGAAAAGGAGAAGGTAAAAGTCAAAGTTGCAGGATAATATGAATAAAACATATTCCAGGATTCTCCTTTAAAACAGGACTCAATCACAGGTATTTCTATTTTATCCTAAAACAATCAAGAGGCCAATAATTCCAGTCAGGAACACAGGTTTTAGGGATTTGCCAGCTGTACTGTCTGGTTGTTGGTTAGCTCATTTTGGCACATTATTATACTTGGGAGGGCAAGACAAGTGTTAATTCCACCTGGTTTAGGAACTCTCCTATCCTGACATTTCCTAACCCACTCACTCTGGTTAGGTCTACTCACCTGCCCCTCCCACCACTCCAACCTCTAAATAACTAGTGACTAATTACAAGTTCATTATAACCATTTCTCTTCTTCCAGGTCTTCAAGATACACTTATAAGGTCAATGAAGGCAATACTACCTTTTACATTTTTTCAATAACTGTTTTTTAAGACCGTATTCCTTGCAAACATTACCAGCATCTGTGTAAGGCTACTATTATGGTCACAGATTTTTAAGAAACATTTGCACACAATAGGTTATCCAAATCTTAAAAATAATTAAAATATTTTATAAATAAAACAACTCACCCATACATGAGAAACTTCTTAACAATATTTCTGGAATATTTAGCTTTACTTAACTCAACCAAATCACCTGAAAAACAAAATACATTACAATGATTGCGTAACCTCCAGAAACAAGGAAAGACCTGAACGCACAATCCTGGGAACACAAATAACTCCCTATGTGTCCCAGGCAAAAAACAAACAAAAACAGAAAGGTCTTGCAGAGGACACTCTGCTATTCCTCAACAGAATTCTTTTTCAACACAGTGGTGAGTAATTCAAGAGAAATATAAACAAGCAACTTTACACCAATGATTACAAATAACATATAAGAAATACCTCGCAGTTCTTCAAAAGCCTGCTTCCTTTGCTCTTCATTGCCGAACTGAATGTAACACTGGATCACACGAGTTGAATCGTGCGCAAATGCAATCTGTAGGAAAACAGTTGGGACCTTTAGACAAATTCTCCCTGAAAATGTATGTTGTATTGCTCCCTCTTTCACAACTCCTTGTGAGAAAAAAAAAGGGTCTTCATGGCTAATCCAATCTACATTACTTGGGAGTAAAATTCTTAATTTAATTGTTCAGAGTGGCACTCTTTGATTTTGCTGGCTACTATATGGCATTGAGATAGGACTTCATTTAACTATTTTGTAAGATTTTATCATTATAATTAAAACCAAACCAAATCTGTACAATGAATATACATACTGTATTTCTCAATTCTCTGACAGTTACTTTCCCTAAAAGAGGAATTTTCCAGTGCAAAAATTCTATTTCTTTTTTTTAAAATATAAATGATCTAGGAATGTTTAGCTTTGGCAACCAAAGTCTTGCTACATAAATAATTATATCCAGATACACACTGGCAATTACGTTATGAGCTAATCACTCCATTTTTCACATTTTCATTATAATTCCCAAATATACATCCAGTTATATTCCTAGAAAAATATTTCGTATCTGATTCTCCAACCTGAACCCCCTCACAACTACTGGATGGATTAGATCCTCATGGATGGACTTGCCGATCAATTTTCTAAAGCAATAACCACAGACTGATTATCAGCCATCCGTTATTACTTTTTATATACTAGTCTATTTTAATAGTGCTTATTACCTGTTGCTAAGTCTGTCTTTAAATTTTTAAATCCTAACGAATCAGAAGGTAAAGGTGTATCTTCATCAAAGTCACAGACTGCAGAACAATTTGCTTAAGGGAGAGCTGTATAGACATGGCTAAGAATCCATCTGCCAGTGCAGGCGACGTGGGTTCAGTCCCCAGTCTGGGAAGATCCCACACACTGTGGGACAACTAGGCCCGTGTGCGACAACCACTGAGCCTGTGTTCTGGAGCTGAGAGGGGCTACTACCGAAGGCATGTGCCTAGAGCCCATGCTCTGCAACGAGAGCAGTCACTGCAGTGAGAAGCCTTTGCACCACCTCTAGAGTGGCCACTGTGTGTCCCAACTAGAGAAAGCTCAGGTGCAGCAACGAAGACCCAGTGCAGCCATAGATAAATAAATAAATTATTTTTTTAATTAGGCTGTTTTGTGCATATATTGATTACCTACTATGCAACCAATGTATGTGGTTTAAATTATTTTTCCAGTGTAGATTTAAAAGTGAGTTGGTGTTATTAGATATTTATAGATGAAAGTAAGTTTATGAGAAATTAAGAAACTTACTATCCTTACGACTCTGGAATGAATTTCTTTGAGCCCAGATGCTGTTGTTGTTCTCCACTCCCTGCCCACCCCCCCATTTGCCATGCAGTAATGGGGCCAGATGCCACGATCTTAGTTTTTTTAATATTTAGTTTTAAGCCGGTTCTTTCACTCTCCTCCTTCACCTTCATCAAGAGGCTCTTCAGCTTCTCCTGGCTTTCTGCCATTAGAGTGGTATCATCCACATATCTGAGGTTGTTGATGTTTCTCCCGCCTATCTTGATTCTAGCCTGTAACGCATCCAGCCTGCCATTTCTCATGATGCACTCAGCGTATATCACATCTCATGATGTGACAGCAGACAGCCCTGTCAAACTCCTTTCATAATCTTGAACCAATTAGTTGTCCCATACTTGCTTCTTGTTCCATACTGCATACACATTTCTCAGGAGACAGGTAGGATGGTCTGGTATTCCCATCTCTTTAAGAGCTTTCCAGTTTGTTACAACCCACACAGTCAAAGGCTTCAGCATAGTCAATGAAACAGAGATGTTTTTCTGGAATTCCCAATCTCTATGATCCAGCAAATGTTGGCAATTTTGTCTCTGATTCCTGTTCTTTTTCTAAACCCTGCTTGGACATCTGGAAATTCTTGGTTCGCATAATGCTAAAGCCTAGCATGCAAGATTTTAAGCATGACCTTACTAGTATGGGATATGAGTGCAACTGTCTGATGTTAGCACATTCTGGAGTATTACTCCTCTTGGGAATTGGGATGAGGATTGACCTTTTCCAGTCCTGTGGCCACTGCTGGGTCTTCCAGATTTGCTGACATATTGAATGTAACCCTTTGATGGCATCATCCTTTATGGTTTTGAATAGTTTTACTGGCATTCCATCATATTCACTAGCTTTACTAACAGCAGTGCTTCCTAAGGCCCACTGACTTTGCTCTCCAGAATGTCTGGCTCTGGGTGACTGACCACACCGTCACAGCAACCTGGCTCACCTAGATCTTTTTTGCACCGTTCTTCTGTGTATTCTTTCCATCTCTTCTTGACCTCTTTGATGTCCACTAGGTCTCCACCGTTTCTGTCATTTATTGTGCCCATCTTTGGGCAAAATATTCCTTTGATATTTTCAGTTTTCCTGAAGAGATCTCTAGTCTTTCCCCTTCTGTTGCTTTCTTCTAGTTTCAAGTACAGTTCAGTGAAGAAGGCGTTCTTATCTCTCTGTGCTGTTTTTTGGAAATCCGTGTTTAGTTGGATACGCTATTCTCTTTCTCCCTTGCTTCCTGCTTCTCTTTTTTCTTTAGCTATTTGTAAGGCCTTCTCAGAAAACCACTTTGCCGTCTTGCTTTTCCTTTTCTTTGGGATGGTTTTGTTCGCTGCCTCCTGTACAATATTACGGACCTCCATCCATAGTTCTTCAGGTACACTGTTTACAAGTTCTAATCCCTTGTCTAATAGGGATGAAGACTAATCTAAAGGATACAAAGTATGCACTGGTTACCATAATTGCTGGATACAGTAAAGAATAAATGGGCTGTCTTGTCTAAAGGTACAGATTAACTCCCAAATCCATGGGCATCAGTAGTAACAATAACCAGAAGAACTGTAGAAAAAACATCTTCACGACCCAGATAATCATGATGGCGTGATCTCTAACCTAGAACCAGACATCCTGGAATGTGAAGTCAAGTGGGCCTTAGAAAGCATTACTACGAACAAAGCTAGTGGAGGTGATGGAATTCCAGTTGAGCTGTTTCAAATCCTGAAAGATGATGCTGTGAAATTTCTGCACTCAATATGCCAGCAAACTTGGAAAACTCAGCAGTGGCCACAGGACTGGAAAAGGTCAGTTTTCATTTCAATTTCAAAGAAAGGCAATGCCAAACAATGCTTAAACTACCGCACAATTGCACTCATCTAACACGCTAGTAAAGTAATGCTCAAAATTCTCCAAGCCAGGCTTCAGCAATCTGTGAACTGTGAACTCCCTGATGTTCAAGCTGGTTTTAGAAAAGGCAGAGGAACCAGAGATCAAATTGCCAACATCTGCTGGATCATCAAAAAAGCAAGAGAGTTCCAGAAAAACATCTCTTTCTGCTTTATTGACTATGCCAAAGCCTTTGACTGTGTGGATCACAATCAACTGTGGAAAATTCTGAAAGAAATGGGAATACCAGACCACCTGACCTGCCTCTTGAGAAATCTATATGCAGGTCAGGAAGCAACAGTTAGAACTGGACATGGAACAACAGACTGGTTCCAAATAGGAAAAGGAGTACGTCAAGGCTGTATATTGTCTCCCTGC
>SJYX01003033.1:0-35091 GCA_006410675.1 Oreotragus oreotragus | reverse complement strand
GATGGCATCACTGACTCAATGGACCTGAGTCTGAGTGAACTCCGGGAGTTGGTGATGGACAGGGAGGCTTGTCGTGCTGCGATTAATGGGGTCCAAAGAATCGGACACAACTGAGCGACTGAACTGAACTGAATTGAAGGGTAAATGAGAATGATCTTAAGCGTGCATTATTTATAAATTTAGCATAAGAGATTACTGTTAGAGATGAGTAGTTCTATCCTAAAAAGATCTTGCTGGCTTTAAGAAAGCAGCAGCTGGAAACTTGCTATTGGAAGACAGTCCTTCAAATTTCAATACGGCATTTGTTTAGACCTATGTACATGGTACGACAAAGGCAGGCCCTCAGGGTCTCCAAAGATACTTAGTCTGTTGGCTTACAAGTGAATATCACTAAAAGTGTAAAAGTGTTAGCCATTCAGTTGTCTCCAACTTGGCAACCCCATGGACTGTTGCCCATCAGGTTCCTCAGTCCATGGAATTCTCCAGGCAAGAATACTGGAGTGGGTAGCTGTTCCCTTCTCCTGGGACTGAAACCACATCTCCTGCATTGGCAGGCTGGATTCTTTACCGTCTGAGAGCCATCATGGAAGCCCAAATATCACTAAGTATTTATCCAAATACACAAGACTCAATAGAAGTTTACTATAAAACAGGATTAAACAGCAATAATGAAAATCACTTTAAAACTCCCAAATCTACTATATTTTAATGATCCTTTGCACAGTGCTTATAAAAGCAAGGAAGAAAGTAATATACTTGCTTTGCACATTCAAAATAGCCAGCATTTAGAACTTACAGAGTTCACAGTAAGAAATTTTAACATTGTTGAACTAATAAATTCCCTGAGATAACTTTAAGAGAACACTGAGTGAGTTAAAGTCACTCAGCTGTGTCTGACTCTTGGAGATGTCCAGGGAATTCTCCAGGCCAGAATATTGGAGTGGGTAGCCTTTCCCTTCTCCAGGGGAAATTCTCAATCCAGGAAATGAAACCCAGGTCCCCTGCATTGCAGGCAGATTCTTTTAACAGCCGAGCCAAGAGAACACTGATTTATTTTAAATAAATTATTTTAAAATGAACAGCCAAATATTTGATAGTCTTTTTGCAATTTCCCAGCAGTAAGGTCTCTATTAAAATTTTCAAAGAGATTATAAAAGGTATTTGAAAACTGAAGCCAAATATATGAAAAACAGAAACAATTTCACCTGTAATAAATAATTGGCTACCCTTTACTGAGAGTGAGTCAATTTAGTTCTTAAAATTGCAACTATGAGTACGCCCTACTTACAGTTTTAATCTTCCCTTGAATCAACTTCTGCAAATCAGTCATTAACTTCACTCGTTTCTCTCTGTCACAATCTTTCCTATAAAAGAGGCAGGAAACATAGCCTAAGTAAAGACATTATTTTAAACACACAAAACTAAGAATCGTACCAGTGTACATTCATGCAGTTCAGTATGATCTTCCCTTCGAAGAAAGCAAACCTTTAACGTTAAAATTACTATTCTAGAGCAGCTAGAGAAAAGTAATTTTCTCAACGGCAGAAACTCATCTCACAAGGTATAATTTCATGCATCAATCTAAATCTTAACAGCCAGAACTTCAAAGCAAAGCAAATAATAAAACAAGTCCAAGATACCAAATACTCAAGTATTTCAAAACCTAGCCAAAAAGAACTATCCTCTATTTTCTCAAATTTCTCGGGAAGGACATCAAATCCATTTTAACTCTCATACAGTTTCCTAAGCAGATCTTGATGCCATCCTAATGATTACATGCATTTCTGTAAAGGGCACACATTCAGACAGTGATGCCTTTCCTGGAGTGTTATGAAGACTCCCTAAATAACCGAAGTGCTGTGTCATTTATTTTAGGACATCTCACTATTTACAAAGTACACTGTTACTTCTCCATCATCTCCAAGGGCTCAATAAAGACGTCATTACCTTCTTAAGATCTCCCAGATCTGCTTTGCCCGAATGACGATGTCATAGTTGGTTTTATCACTGAGTTGCCTGTTCTGCTTCAGTTCTTTCTTCTTTTTTTTGAATTCATCCCATTTGGGTTTCTTGGCTGCTGACTCTAGTCATTACAGAAATTATTTCCAATTACACTTAACATTCTCAGTGCCATAAGCACAGAGCAAATTTGGTACCTATGGCAGTTAGTAATCAAGATCAATACTCATTGTGGGAACTAGAAGGGGGAAAATCATTCCCTATCAACTTAAAAGTTTATTTCATTTTCCGAGCAGTTTACACATTTTAAATTTGGTTGATACCAACTGTTCATTCACTCAACAAACTGATTCTTAATAGGACATCTATTAAGAAAAAAAAAGGAAACTAAAAGGACTATAAAATAAATTTAAAAATTTTAAGCCTCTTTTTCCATTGTAAAAATAAAATTTTACTTTAGAACATAAAGATCATTGGACATTGGGTATAGTCAGTTCTCAATGAAAACAGAAATTAGTCCAAGTTAACACAGGAAAAACAATAGTCACAAATTCACTATTCTGAGTGCTGTTACATATTAAGTAATTTTTACAACAACTCTGTGAGGTGGGTATTGTTATTACTCCCTCTCATGTCAGGGAAAGAAAGATACTGGGCAGACAAGCTCCCTATCCAAGGTCACGTAACTCCTAAGTGGCAGAGACAGGATGTAAACCCAGGTATGGCTCTGAAACTTTATTCTCTGATGTCTGTTACTCACAACAATGCACAGTGAAATTTTCTAAGTTCTCTACACTCAGGGTCATGCTATAAAAGTATCTTTCTACTGCTTATTTTTTTATATTCACAATCTAAGCAATTTATTAATTGAATTTAAAAAAATCCCAATGAGGCCAAAGAACAACTTAATAAGATGGGTATTATTTACATGAGTACCCTGCAAAGAACCCTTAGGAGAATTAGTTATTTCTAGATATTGCCCTTTCTCTGATTAGAAAATATATTCAAAAAACAAAATTCTCTTATAATCTTAAAACCTAGACTAAAATTTCATTTCCTTCTTGTCTTCTCCCCCCACACATATTTTATATTAATTTCCTTGATGTCTTTACTTAAACATTATTATACTCTAAGTATTCTTCCATGAAACTAAATATTCCTCAAGAATGTAATTTTTAAAGGCATATCATATACTACAATGCATTTTACTCCCCTTACTGCTCACTTACTTATTCCCAATCTAATAACAGAGGATTACAGGCAACAGAGGTATATTTACTATCAATATTAGGACATCATGTACTATACAGCAGAGGATAGTAACCAATCCACAGTTCGTTTAATTGTAAAAATATCTGGGCACCCTTGACATATACCATGTTGGGCTGCAGAAGATATAACCAATTTGGGGAATGCCTAGTATCCAGTCCCCCCTCAGTTCTGGTATTAAAATGAGAAAATCAGAGTTCCACTTTGAGATGCAGGGAACTTATCTCCTACAGCAAAAGGAAGGAGAGCCACTCTTTAAGAGAATGCGTGTGCTCTTAAAATGCAGGTATCAAGAATGTCAGGGACACCTCTGATGGCCCAGTGGTTAAGGATCCTCCTTCTGATGAAGGGAAGGTGGGTTCAATTCCTGGTCAGGGAATCCCATGTGCTGTTGGGCAACTAAGCCTGTGAGCTGTAACTGGATAGCTCATGCTCTCTAGAACGTAGGCTGCAACAAGAGAAGCCTGCGCATCACAACAAAGACCCAACACAGCCAACAAATAAGAAAATTGAAAAAAAAAGAATACCAGTGTGGAAAGGAAGAATTAGGATCTATGAGAGAAGCAAGGTAAGAGTAGATAGGCAATAGAAACTGGAAGAAAAGGGGAAAAGAGAAAAGGGACAGACCATGAAAAAATCCTTCGGGCCTCATGAGAAATAACGAAAATTTCCCTCCTTTCCTCTCTCCCTACGTCTCTGTCTTAAGGCTGCTGTCCCTTCAGTGAGCAACCCTGGCAGAGCAGAGAGCAAGGACCAGGGCTAAAGGACTGGACTAAGAAGGCCCCTCGGCAGGGGTCTCAGCTGGCAGCAAAAGGGCAGTGTCAGGCTCCAGCATGCTGGAGAAAAAGGGAATGAAAGACAGCAGAGAAAGTCTCCTGACGCTGCACAGAAGGCACCTGCAGGTCAGCAAGACGCACCGCAAAGGCAGGTTGTACAACAGACAGCAATGCTCTGAGTTAGAGACCACCCCTTGAACATCATCAGGATGAAGAGAGCAGTAGTTTGTTTCAACAGACAAAGAAGAGCCTGGCCAGAACTTCGAATCAGTTAGCAACCTAGCCTGTACCAGTTCAAGTCAAATCTATCACATGTATTATATACCTTCTCTGGAACGGTTTACCGGGTCTGAGCCATATGATAAGCTGATACTCTTAGAATGGCCTAAGCTCTGTGAGAGCAGTATCTGCATGTATCTCATTCACCAGGACACTGGTTATTTAAGGCTGGCTTCCATACTGATTACCTGGGGCTTGTACCCTCACTGGTTATTAATTTATTTTCACTGTCTCTTGATGACAGTGTGCAGAAAACTCAAGTATTTGTTTGCTAAATAAATGAGTTCATTAATGTTAGCCTACGGAAAGGAATGCTTCGTTAAGATTGCAATGTATAAAGCCCATTACTACTTAGCCTAACTCCAGAGCCAGGGGAATTTAGAAAGGGCCTAGGAATTGTAAGCACTAGAGGACAATTTTGTAAAAATAAATAAGACACTAATAGCAACTGTGGAAAGTAAAAATAAAGACACCAGTAGCAACCCTTGAAAATGGAGAAGATGCTTTCTGTTGTTTATTTAATCCCATCTACCACCTTCTCATGTCCCCCCGAGATACTGCCTGTCACGGAACAAGAACAGGAGGTCTTTAACAGACTTCAAGAGTGCCTGTGCACAATGGTTCCGGCAGGGCAGTTCAGATCAGTCGCTCAGTCGTGTCCGACTCTTTGCGACCACATGAACTGCAGCACGCCAGGCCTCCCTGTCCGTCACCAACTCCCGGAGCCTACCCAAACTCATGTCCATTGAGTCGGTGATGCCATCCAACCATCTCATCCTCTGTCGCCCCCTTCTCCTCCTGCTCTCAATCTTTCCCAGCATCACGGTCTTTTAAAATGAGTCAGGTCTTCATATCAGGCAGGGCAAGGCTTCTGCAAAAACCACGCTGAAGAAATCCGTGCTTACCATCATTTTTACCGTCTGGCTGGAACTTCCTCTTCTGGTTGAATTTATTTGCCTGCTGGAATTTGTTCTTCGGTATTCTATCCCCTCGCTGCTTATTCTTGAACTGCTTCACACCTTTTTTCCCAGGTTTTGTGGCAGTTTTCTCAAAGTTCTTAGATGTAACTTTAGGGCCACCTTCCTTAACAACTTTTTTGGGGAATGTCTTTGAAGAACCTGAATCTAGCGACAATAATAAACTGTTATTAGTTCAATGATCCTGGGCCTGGATCTTTTATCCAGTGGGCAGTATTTGTTTTCAGTCGCTCAGTCGTGTCCGACTCTTTGCGACCACATGAACTGCAGCACGCCAGGCCTCCCTGTCCGTCACCAACTCCCGGAGCCTACCCAAACTCATGTCCATTGAGTCGGTGATGCCATCCAACCATCTCATCCTCTGTCGCCCCCTTCTCCTCCTGCTCTCAATCTTTCCCAGCATCACGGTCTTTTAAAATGAGTCAGGTCTTCATATCAGGCAGGGCAAGGCTTCTGCAAAAACCACGCTGAAGAAATCCGTGCTTACCATCATTTTTACCGTCTGGCTGGAACTTCCTCTTCTGGTTGAATTTATTTGCCTGCTGGAATTTGTTCTTCGGTATTCTATCCCCTCGCTGCTTATTCTTGAACTGCTTCACACCTTTTTTCCCAGGTTTTGTGGCAGTTTTCTCAAAGTTCTTAGATGTAACTTTAGGGCCACCTTCCTTAACAACTTTTTTGGGGAATGTCTTTGAAGAACCTGAATCTAGCGACAATAATAAACTGTTATTAGTTCAATGATCCTGGGCCTGGATCTTTTATCCAGTGGGCAGTATTTGTTACAGAAAATTACACATTTTTTAGTGAAACATACTTTGTCCTTCTCTAAAAATGGAGCACAGAAGGACTTAAAAAATTACAACAAAATTTAAAAACTTCCTCTGACTACAAAATTATAACATAGGTTCATTATAGAAAACCTACAAAGTATAGAAATACATAGTATAAACTACTCATAATTCTAGAGATAACCCACTACTGTCAGTTAGGTGTATTTCTGTTTTAAGCACAAATCACAAGATGAAATATTATTTATGTCTTTGTGTGTGTGTATTTTGGGGGTTAACGACATAATAGGAGTCTAAGAATAAAATGAACATTTAGAACTTAGAAAGTACATCATAGAGACAAATTCAAAGTGTTTATATCTCAAAATTTCTAGCTGAAAGAAAAAAAAACATAAAGACTGCTTAGGAAATTGGTCATTGACTTTTCTATTTTGCAATACTGACACCTGATGGAATAGTAAAGACATCACAATTAGAAATCCTGAAGATCTGGCTTGCCAGTAAACATATTAATCACTCATACACAGTGACACTTAGTCCACTATTTTAATCCTAACTCTAACTCATGAATAGATTGGAATCTGCTACATCCCCTCTCATCCCACCAAACCCTCCCTCCAAGAGACAAAACAACCACATGGGAAGCATGTTTTAAGTATCTTACCATTGTTTTTATGAAATTTGCTTTTTTCTTGTGACATCTTTGTACCTTTACCTGTTAATTTCTTTTTCCCTTTGACTTCCATTATAGCAACTCTGGAAAACAAAAACAAAATCCAGAAATGATCACTAAATTGCTCTCATCCAATAAAGGTCCTTAGTCGTCACTGCCCCATTTACTCCTTGACCACAGATGCAGGACAAACTGTGTCCATGAGGAGTCCAGGAACTACACAATCACTACTTCAAAGATTGAAAAAGTAAAATTAGACACCAATACAGAAACTAAGAACAGACACACACACCTTGATTAGTGAGTGATGTTTTGGAGGCAACATTATAGTGACAGTAAAGTTTACAAATAAATCATTATTTACACTAAGCATGCTACAACTGTCAGTGTTTCCATTTCTTACAACAGTGGGAGGATTTTTGTGACAAGAAACGGACAATATTACCATTTCCCCAGCCAGGAACAAACAATGCATTACACTTAATCACGTTCAAATTTAATGAAATAATACAAAAGATTATCTAAAAGTTCCCTATGTAACCCAATGTAGCTAAAACAAAAAACAACTTCAAATGTTTGTTATTCTTTTAGAGGCAACAGATAATTTTCAAAGACCTCCAAGATAAGACTGTTGACATACGGAATATTTCATTTTAAAGGAATCTGGCTAGCAGGTTATTTCTGGATTGAGACTCCACTGTGCACAGGGCAAATAACAGATAACCCTTTAGCTGCCCGATGCTCCTGAAAGCAGAATATATCAGGAACAAAAGTTACTATGTGCTATTTGTCTATTTCTGTACTTTCCAAAGTTGCATGTTCTACTCATTTCAAAATATCTAAAGCTGACCCTCTAGGGTAGATGTTAGGAATCCCTGACAATTCCAGATATTTCTAGACAAGAATTGTCCAGTGAAGAACAACACATTTCTCAAAATATTAATAGGTACACGAAAAAAGGTTCTGGAGTGTAAGGCATTTGGGAAACACTTAAATGAAAATAATTAATAAGGCTTCTTTAAGGAAAATCAGATTCTTAGATTCTTTTAATTTGCTAATTTAAGCCATTAATCACCAAGCACAAGCTAAAGTAAGCATGATTTTCCATCCAGGTTGAATCACTTTTTCCTGGAACATCACAAGGAACCAGTAGGGTCCCAAAGAACAGTCTGGAAAATGAATGGCCTCTGACTTAGTTTCCTTCAGTCATCTGTAACTGCACGGTTCCAGCCACTTGGCTGGAGCCTGCATAACCGCTTCTGCATCCCTCAGCTCCTCTATGCAGGAACTTTCTATTTCAATATGTTTAGTTTTAGAGAAGAGCTGGGAAAGATACACAGAAAGTTACAGTATACCCGTTTCCCCTAATGTGAACAACTTACCATGATGCATTAACCAAAACTAAGAAACAACCTTAATCTAATGCTAAATTTGGATTTCGATAGTTTTTCCACTAATGTCCTTTTTCTTTTAATATTCCAGAATTCGTTGTTGTTCAATTGCTAATTTGTCTCTTTTCTGACCCCATGGACTGGGGCTTGCTTCCTCTGTCCATGGGATTTTTCCAGGCACAAATACTGGAGTGGGTTGCATTTCCTTCTCCAGGGGATCTTCCTGACCCAGGGCTTGAACTTTACTTTCCTGCTTGGTAGATAGATTGTTTACCACTGAGTCACCCGGGAAGCCCATACCTTGCATTGAATTGAGTCTTCTTTTAATTTCCACTAATCTGTGACAGTTTAGCAGTTTTCACTTGTTTCTCATGACCAAGACTGGCACTGTGCAGAATGAATATCCCACACTGGGGGCGGGTCTGACATCTTCCCATGAATCTACTGATATTACGGATCTGAGGGAAGAACATCATAAAGCAGCACCCTTCTCAGCCCACCACATCAGGGAAGCATGACGTCGACGTGACTAGCCTTAGTAGCCTTGATCACTCGGTTAAGGGTAGGGTTTGCCAGGTGTCTCCATTGAAATGTTACTGCTTCCATTTCTATACTGTTTATTAAAAGCAAGTTACTAAATTCAGCCCAAGCTGAAGAGGAGGGGAATTAAGCTCCGCTTCCAAGAGTGGGGAGTATCAAAGAATTTGAGTAAATAATACAGTAAAATCTCCACAGCAATTAATAAATATTTTGGATGATACATTTTGAGAGCATGCAAATATCCTGTATCTTCCACTGATTTTTTTTTTAACACTCTCCATTGGATCCTGCCTGCAGCAATTATTGTGGTGTTGTAATGGTGACTATTTTCCTACTTACTGTTACCTTTATTATTTTGAATTCTTCTGTATGTAAACTTTATTCCTTCTCTCCATTTATTTAATCATGTATTTACATCAGTATAGTCTCACAGGCATTTTATTAGTTGGGTTATGGACTCACAGTATCTTTATTTTGTTGCTAAATTATCCAGTTTTGACATCTCTAAGTTTCTGTGTCCTTTTACCATGGTCCATCCTTTTTTCTTCTCAGCATGTTTTTAATTTCTGGCACTTCTGTCAAGTTTACCTTTCCTTATCCCTGCACAAGTCCTAAAGTCAGTCATTCTTCAAGGAACCCTGATTCCTCTTATTGAGATCTGAGGGCTAGGTATGCTGGCCACTGTGGTGTCACTGTTTCTTGGTCTTTTGACTAGACAAGGCTGGGTATTAGATTTATGTACATTAGTCTTTTGTGTACAAAGAAACCTGTATTTCTGTTCACACTACTGTCTTGAACACTAAACATGTGCCACAGGGTTATAGTTGGTAAAAACAAATGTATCAACTACAATATGTTTATTTACAGTTTGTCATTTCCCGAACAGTATCCATTCAAAACACTGCTTTTCAAAGTTAGTTAGGTTAAATCTTTCCCCTTCACTCCTTCAGTGAGGTCACTGCAGGGGTGGGACGGGGTTGGGGTGGGGGGGCGGAAGCAGGCGATGCATAGCATGTGGGAATCTCAGCACTTTGAACTCAGCGCCCCCTGCATTGGAAGCTTGGAGTCTTAACCACTGGATATACATCTGTACTAGTTAGATTCATTTTGTTTAGGTCTGCATTCCATTTCCAGGCATGTCAGTTGACTTTCTTTTCATTCGCCTATTCTCTTTGGTGTACAGTGCTGACTCTGACAAACCCCTAGTCACGCACCCTCCACCGCGGCACCTCACAGACCTGTCCCACAACTCCTAGAGGTCCCCTGGGGAGCCCCTTGCCAATCATCTCTTCTGGCTCTCTCGGCAACACCTGATCTTTCTTTCTACCCTCTAGCTTTGTGATTTTTCAAAAATGTCATATAAATGGAGGCCTCTGGGGTCTTGCTTCTTCCATGTAACAAAACGCATTTGCTTGTAGACGCTGTACCATAACATCCAACCATCACATTCCACTGTCTTGGAATCATCTCCTCTTTTCCCTTCCATTACTCTATTCAGACACCTCATCTCTTGTTCAGATTGTTTTCTGCCGTTAGAGTCCATCTGCTATGATTCCACTCTCTGCTGCCCGATTAATCTTCCATTATTACATCTATCCCATGTTATTTACCCGCTCCAACACCTTCAGAAGTTTCCCACTGCTTACAGGAAAAATTTCAAACTCAGTTTGTGTGCTGTGCTTAGTCGCTCAGCTGTGTCAGACTCTTTGGGACCTGACTGTAGCCCGCCAGGCTCCTCTGCCCATGGGGATTCTCCAGCCACAAATACTGGAGTGGGTTGCCAGGCCCTCCTCCAGGCGATCTTTCCATCCCAGGGATTGAACCCAGGTCTCCCACATTGCAGTGCTCAAGTCACTGCCTCTGACTGAACGTAGTTTTCCCTGGGCCTCCAGATTTCAGGGATGCCTCTAGCCACGCTCTGCGTCTCGGCTTAAGATCAGCTCTTTAGACTCCCCTATCCTCTATCTCGGCGCCTAGTTAGTTTCTTCTTAGCGCTAACAACTTTCAACTGTACATTCAGATTGCAAACTGGGCACCTGGCCCTGACCGGGCGCAGAGTGAGTAAATGGCAAACATACAACAGAAAGGCTGAAAGCGAACTAGCCCGGACGCGGACTTTTAGAGGCTGAAGGTAATAAAAGCTAACCCAGCACTCTCTAGGCAGCGCGGTAGCGAGAGGAGCTGTACACCCGCCCTTGTCCCCAGGCTCCCGTCAATCCCCAAACTCCCACAACATAGACGGCCACAGGAAGCAGCCCGGCGGGTGACAAGGGTGAAACCTCTACCTCAGAAAGCCTCCGACTCCAGCACCGGGCAGGGAGCGAGGCCCTCCAGAAGCAGCCGGAGTCGCATGCATTATATTTACTGTGCACTGTAGTTCCATTCCTGTGAGATCAGTTCCACCTCAGATCGTCAGGCAATCATAGAGGCTGGGGATCCCTGTGTTAGAGAACCCTGCTGGCTATTAGTGATAAAATGGGGAAAATAAAACCCACATCACTGAACTGTGCTTAATGAGCTAACAGAAGTCACGTCATGAGCGTGTCACATAGCACAGTGTAAGTGCTCAATAAACAGTATGTGTTAGGATTTACACCAACAAGAACATAATCACTATTGTAATGTTTCTCTAAGATACCCATTGAGCTAGCCAGTGAATTCACGGAAGACATAATTTCACTGTGAACACTGTCTGTTTATTTCTATACTTCTAGTATTTGACACATGATAGATCTTTCAGAAACACGTTGGGCAGATTTAAAAAGATGCACTCCTTTTTAAATTTTTTTAATTTAGAAATTGATCACATGTTTAATTTAACATTTAATGGCTATCTCATCTTCAATTTTGTTTTGTTTATTTATTTATTTTTTAATTTTAGGGGGTATATGTATACTTGGGGCTTCCCTTGTGACTCAGACAGTAAAAAAAAAAAAAATCAGTTTGCAATGCAGAAGATCTGGGTTCGATGATCCCTGAGTCTGTAAGATCCCTTAGAGTAGGGAATGGCAACACACTCCAGTATTCTTGCCAGGGAAATTCCATGGACAGAGGAGCCTGGTGGGTTATAGTCCATGGAGTTGCAAAGAGTCAGACACGACAGAGCGACTAACCCACACACATATGTATACACGTAGCTGATTCACTTTGCTGTATAGTAGAAACCATCACAGTGTTGTAAAGCAACTATACGCCTATAAAAAATTTTTTAAAGTAACCCCTGTTTTAATAATGCAATCCTGTCCCCATCACTTCATCCTGTTTCTCTTCATTTTCTCTATACATTCGTTTGCTATGAATAAAGTAAATAAGGCGCTGATTTAGAATTCTGATCACCCCATGTTCCCTCCGTGCTGCTGCTCAAGAAGTGGTCTGAAGCTCTCTGGAACTCAGACAACTGGGTCCCCAGATGAATAGTGCTGTTCTCTGGGGACCAATGATGGCTAAGCATCCCAGGTGGCTGCACGGCTCCAAGGCTGGGGCTGCGGCACTGTGGGTGTAGAAACATACAAGAACCAAGAACCGGGCTGTGACGGGCTTAACTGTACCTCTCCTCCAAAGGACGTGTTATGAGCCCAGTGCCTGGAATCTCAGAACAGGACCTTACTGGGAAACAGGATGCTGATGGAGACAAATCAACTTAGAAGGGAATCAGCGGAGTGAGTCCTAATGCAACTCAACCGGTGAACTTTTCAGAAGAGAAAATCTGCACACAGAAACAGACATGCACAAGAGGGAAAGTAATATGAATACAGTGAGAGCAGATGGTCATCCAACTAGAGTGGATGGTCACCCATTTCCAAAGCCAAGGGACCCCACATATTAGGGACATGCTATACCAACAGATGGGCTTTCCTGGAGCCTCAGCGGTGAAGAATCCGCCTGCAGTGCAGGAGACGTGGGTTGGATCCCTGGGTTGGGAAGATCCCCCGGAGAAGGAAATGGCAACTCACTCCAGTACTCTTGCCTGGGAAATGCCATGGACAGAGGAGCCTGGTGGGCGACGGCCCATGGGGTAGCATCCCAGGTGGCTGCACGGCTCCAAGGCTGGGGCTGCGGCACTGTGGGTGTAGAAACATACAAGAAGCAAGAACCGGGCTGTGATGGGCTTAATTGTACCCCTCCTCCAAAGGACATGTTATGAGCCCAGTGCCTGGAATCTCAGAACAGGACCTTACTGGGAAACAGGACGCTGATGGAGACAAATCAACTTAGAAGGGAATCAGCGGAGTGAGTCCTAATGCAACTCGACCGGTGAACTTTTCAGAAGAGAAAATCTGCACACAGAAACAGACACGCACGAGAGGGAAAACAATATGAATACAGTGAGAGCAGATGGTCATCCAACTAGAGTGGATAGTCACCCATTTCCAAAGCCAAGGGACCCCACATATTAAGGACATGCTATACCAACAGATGGGCTTTCCTGGAGGCTCAGCGGTGAAGAATCTGCCTGCAGTGCAGGAGACGTGGGTTGGATCCCTGGGTTGGGAAGATCCCCTGGAGAAGGAAATGGCGACTCACTCCAGTACTCTTGCCTGGGAAATGCCATGGACAGAGGAGCCTGGTGGGCGACGGCCCATGGGGTAAGCGCCTAGCACAATAAATGATTTGAACAAGCGCTCAAGAAATGCTTGCCATTTTAAACCTCTGCGAGTTCCTCCAGACAGTAGTTACCCCACTTAAGGCTTTAGGAAATCAGACTAGTTAGGATGAGGAAACAGATGAGGAAACACACCACAAACTTGCTCTGGTCAAACAAAATAATTTATTCTCTTAACAGTTTTGGAAATCATGCTAGTAGCGAGGTTGTGCACCCTCTGAAGGTTCTAGGGTAGCATTCTTTGTCCCTTCCAGCCTCCAGCGGTTCCAGGCGTCCCTTGGCTTGGACTGCATGGCTGCAGTCTCTGCCTCTGTCTTCACATGTCTTTCTCTTCTATGTCCTCCTGTCTTCCATAAAGACACGTGGCTTTGGATTTAGGGCCCATCAGGATAATCAAGGATGCTCTCATTCAGAGGTTCTTACTTAATTATATCTGCAAAGATCCTGTTCCCAAAAGCAGTCTCTTTCATAGGTTCTGCAGGATGGTATACTGATATATCATTTGGAGGGCCACTGGGAAAGTTGAGGAATAGGATTTAATCCCAGGGGTGTCAAGCATCAGATTTTACTGTTTTCCAAATCACATGTTTCCCACCTCTTAAGGCATCAGGCTTGAGACTGGTATTTCACTGGACTTTGCTTCTTGAGGACAGGGACCATCATTACTTCTCAAACACCTATAGCACTATTCAGCACATAGACAGTTGCCAAGCACACAGCTCTGTGTGCCTTAAATATTATGTTTGGATAAGCTCTTTTAAGTCTCGTAAAAACAGTTAAGTAGGTCTTTCCCCTCAAGTTATGTAGAATGGGGAAACATTAAGTAGTTTTGATCCAGTCAGTCAGACTCCAAACTCAACATGACTGACTATGGACTACTACCTCTAATTCACAGATCCTCTAGTGAAAGCTCAAGAGGAGAGAATGCAGAACAAGAACGGCATAAGGTCCATTGCAGCACCTATTAGGCAAATAGAATGGTATGTACTAGCTAATAACAATGATAAAATCTTCATGTACACACCCTACCTGAAAGAGATATATTTATATTTTCAACACCACAGTTTGCATCACCCCACATCCTCTCAGACACATCCATGTAGTTGTCAAACATATTGGGTTGGCCAAAAAGTTCGTTTGAGGTTTTCTATCTGATCTTACTGAAAAACCCCAAAGAAACTTTCTAGCTAACCCAATACATCAAACTCTGTTCATCTGCCTTCTCACCAAGAAGAAAAAAAAAAAAAAAGTCACATACGTAAATCCTAGATTATTATTAATGATGTTATTTATCCAATCTGTGTGCTGTCAAAAATTTCACAGTAAGATTGACTTGAGTGTTTGATTTGTTTGGAGTCAGTTGGAAGTATCTTGTGGTTTCACAGGACAACAACAACAAAAGTTTTCTATAATTTTACAGTTAACCAAGTTAATTCTTCAAATATCTAATACCTGTCCATTTCCCCTATTCTCCATGCCCTCCCTTCCCTCCCAACCTCTGACAACCATCAGTCTATTCTGTTTTTATGAGTTCAGGTGTTTGAGATTCCACATGTGAGTGAGATCACACTGCATTTGTCTTTTTCTGACTGCCTTGTTTCTCTATTGTTTCCTGACTGCAACACGTAACTCTCAGTTTCCAGCTCTGTATCAAAGTTCAGGGCTAGGAGAATGGAGAAAAGATGAAACCCACTTTTTTCCTCCCATAGGGCTCTATCCTTTCATCCCAGAGGGAGAAGACCTGGCAGTGTTTCCCATCTATTTAAATGCCTAGAACTCAGTCACACAGCTACCTCCAGGACTGGAAGGCCATCAGACATACTGTTAACCAAGCATTTGGATGCCATTCTTTTTCCAGTACTGCAGTAAAATTACAGGTAACTTGGCAAATATGCTTTCATCCAGCAGCAGAGATTTGTTATTTAATCTGGTTTAAAACTTAAAATAACTCTAACTAGTAAGCTAAAACTTAAAATTATTGCAGTATCCAAGGTTAGTTAATTCTTCAAATATCTAATACCTGTCCATTTCCCCTATTCTCCATGCCCTCCCTTCCCTCCCAACCTCTGACAGCCATCAGTCTATTCTGTTTTTATGAGTTCAGGTGTTTGAGATTCCACATGTGAGTGAGATCACACTGCATTTGTCTTTTTCTGACTGCCTTGTTTCTCTATTGTTTCCTGACTGCAACACGTAACTCTCAGTTTCCAGCTCTGTATCAAAGTTCAGGGCTAGGAGAATGGAGAAAAGATGAAACCCACTTTTTTCCTC
The DNA here is from genome assembly GCA_006410675.1 of Oreotragus oreotragus. Lineage (NCBI taxonomy): Eukaryota > Metazoa > Chordata > Mammalia > Artiodactyla > Bovidae > Oreotragus > Oreotragus oreotragus. The sequence continues at coordinate 19,565 of SJYX01003033.1, read as the reverse complement.
CCATAGGGCTCTATCCTTTCATCCCAGAGGGAGAAGACCTGGCAGTGTTTCCCATCTATTTAAATGCCTAGAACTCAGTCACACAGCTACCTCCAGGACTGGAAGGCCATCAGACATACTGTTAACCAAGCATTTGGATGCCATTCTTTTTCCAGTACTGCAGTAAAATTACAGGTAACTTGGCAAATATGCTTTCATCCAGCAGCAGAGATTTGTTATTTAATCTGGTTTAAAACTTAAAATAACTCTAACTAGTAAGCTAAAACTTAAAATTATTGCAGTATCCAAGGTAGGGGATCTCAATCTTGGCCACACATCAGAATCACCTGTGGATTAAAAAAAAACAAAAACAAAAACACAACCAACAACAGTAATTCTGATTTAATTAGTCTGAAGTGGGACCTGGCCACTGAGAATTTGGAAAGTTCCCCCAGATCACACTAAGGTATGGCTAAAATTGAGTTGCTTATTTAGGGGAATGGAGTTCAAGATGGTGATTTGATTTGATTTTCCAGTTAAATGAGGATTTAACCCTGTAACCTTCTGGTTCCTCTTTTTGTGGTCACCAGAATTAGAGAATTAAATGTAAAGTGCACTTGTTTCTCTTAGTAGAATTTCTTAGATATAACTGTATCTCTCTTATTGCTTGAGGTCTTCTGCAGTGAGTTAACATCATTACATACTGAAAATGGTTTAAATTTGAACTATATGCTTTCAAATGTATTCCGGAAAAAGTTCTTTTTTTTTTTTTTTTTTAAATTTGTCACTATTTTGTGCAATTTTCCTCTTTTTCATAAAAATAAAGTGTTAGGTGTCAGCTCCCACACATCTCCCCTCCCTCCAAATCAGTTCTTTAAAGTTTTAACGAATGGATTTTTAACTAAAGATGTTCTTTTTGTGTTTCCCAATGCATAAGCAGGGATAAAGGGCATGTTATTGATGTAAAACATAAGTGGGACTTTGGCAACGATTGGGTTTTATTTTCAGGACCTATTAGAATCATAAATCCATGGAAACGGAGCAGTTGCCAACACATTTTCCTTTTGTAAAAAAGAACTGCTTCTGAGTAGAGCGGATTATGTCTTTCAATACCACACATTTGCTAAAAAGTGCACAAATATAAACATTAATTGTGCGTTCCGAATTTCCAGTTACTGTGTAGTAGACATAAAATTGACCTTGTCCTAGTTTTACTTTCTTTGATGACATTCTTAAGAGCCACAGAAAAATTAGATCAATAAGATGGGGGCTCAGTTGGTAAAGAATCTGCCTGCAATGCAGGAGACCACCTGCAATGCAGGAGAACCAGATTCAACCCCTGGGTCGGGAAGATCCCCTGGAGAAGCGAATGGCAACCCACTCCAGTATTCCTGCCTGAGAAATCCCATGGACGGAAGAGCCTAGCAGGCTACATTCCATGGGGTCGCAAGAGCTGGCCATGACTTGTGACCAACCAGCAGCATCACCCAACATAAAACTGACCTTGTCCTAATTATACTTTGTTTGGTGGCACTCTTAAGAGCCACAGAAAAATCAGATCAATAAGAAACGTGTATCTGATTGCAGTATAAAATACCACTTTTAATGAAAGATGATATCAAAGATTAGTTAGTATCACTGAAAGCCTAGTGAGTCATACTTAACACTGCATTATCATAGAACAAAACTCCTCAAGCAACAGGTACTAGCACCAGGTTTTAGCAAGGATGGGAACAATGAACATGTTTTTGATTTAACTTTTTGCTGAACTTTTGTTTTCAGGCTTTATGAAAGGTATTTCCTTTGCAAACTAGTGACTGGTTTTGACTTGTGATTTCCTTGATTTCTGAGCAAGCTCATTAATAAATGAATCATTTTCTACTTATTTCTCCTGTTTTACTTTTAAAAACTATAGAAATGTTAAGTCAGGACTTAACAATGATGTCTACTCTATATACCTACTCAGTTTTCCTCCTCATTTTTAGATGGAGAAAAGATTAACCAATAACCTAAACCGGTATGTCACTTTGAATTTTCCAGAGATAGAATTAAAAGGCCAAGACATGTATTGGGGGTGGGAAGCCTGTGAAAGACAAGGAGGGAGAGAACAGGATTAAGTCAGAAGCCTCAGGCCACAATACTGATCAAATCCTGATCTGAAGGGACTGATGGACAGGAGAAAGGTGTGGTAAAAAGAAATTTTGATCGAAGGTTCTGAGACTCTGGTAATCATACCCTTGTAAGGTGAAGAATACTACAGAGATCCTTTTGCAGTGACCACGGGGGCTAAGAAGTACTGAGAGGCGCCTCAGTGGATCACCTGGGCTCTACAGTGAGCCCACACATCCCTGATGTAGAAAAGCAGCCTTACCTCTTCCTGCTCAGGTGAGTTCATCACTCCTGCCAACATGGCTGAGAAGGAGTTCCTCTTCTCACTGTTGGTCCTGGACACAGTGAGTCCAAAACGTCCAGGAAGCATCCATAGCTCAGTAGAACTCTTGCTCTATCCTCTGCCAAGAATGTGTCTCCTCTGCAGAGCCCGGAGCTGTAGGAGCAGAAAGCACAGATTGCCCCAGAGGACCATTTAGAGTGATGGCAGGTGGGGCCACTCCTGCTTCTGCTCCTTAGTTCCCAGGCCTGTGTAGTGGTCGTCTTATAAGCACCATATAGAGCTCTCTCACTTGGATTTATTCTGCATTCTGGAGGACAGCATCCCATTTTTGTAGATTACGGCCTCTGAGTTGGTGCTTCAGCTGCACCTTTAAAAAGCCAGTGCACAGCTGTGTCACATGGCTGCCTCTGGTGGAGCAGTGTGTAATGTGTCTTGTGGATCACATGACCTCTTTTGCTGTGAAGTGTGTTCCCTATTCAGATGCTATGTTGTGTAGTTTTTCATGACTATCGAGCAGGTGCTTCTTAGCTTCTAGACAGTGGTCCTGGCTGAGGCAGGAAAAGCAAATCCATACTTGAAATAGGACTCTATAATCAGGAGAAACACCTGGCCCTTCCAGAGTATTAGGAGCCCAATGTCATCAACTCATCAGTAGGTAACCTCCTGGTCTCTGGGAAACAGTGCCAGTTCAAGGGCTCAGCACTGGTTTCTGTTGCTGGCAGTCTGCCTTCAGAGGGATCAGTAGTCAGACTGGCTTTGGTAAGTGGAGGTTCACGCTGCTTGGCCCACATGTAGCCTCTGTCACAGTCACTGTGGCCACTACGTTCATGTACCCACCAGGCCGGCTCCAGAATGTCTCGTGTCACACCCTCACTAATGTCAACTGGCTGAATCAGCTTGTCTTGCTGGTTGTTCAGTGGTTATTGTGGATGCCTTTTGATTAGGCTTCCTTTGTGGCTCAGATGGGAAAGAATCTGCCTGCCCTGCAATGCAGGAGACTTGGGTTCGATCTCTGGGTTGAGAAGTTCCCCTGGAGAAGAGAATGGTTACCCACTTCAGTACTCTTGCCTGGAGAATGCCATGGACAGAGGAGCCTGGTAGGCTACAGTCCACGGGGTTGCAAAGAGCTGGACACAACTGAGCGACTAACACTTTGCTGGGTAGTATCATGTGAACATGGTCACCCACCGTGTCCATTCCCATCTGCATTTACCGTGGACTTTGTTTCCCACCGTCCTTTTCCTTCCAGGTGCTTGACTGGATGGGGCATTGGCCAATGATAGCAATTTCTATATGCTCTCACCTTGGGCCATTTCTCCTTCCACATAACCTGGATGACTAGGTATACTCTTGTCCACTAGGAAGATTCCCCTCTCTACTGTCTCTCACCTGAATGAGGTTGTAATGCTACCATTTACTTTCAGTTTGTACCCCCGCAACAACCTTGCCAATTCACCTGTAGACTCTGCTGGGGCTTTTTCCTCCTCCATCAGCTATTTGTAAGGTACCCTGCTCATGGCCACAGAAGAGAGCTGAGGAAGGAGGGCTGATGCAATCACGTGGGTGATGCGGAGATCGAGGCTTCCTATTTGTGCAGCCAACTTATGCCCTCTGGTCTTACTCGGGCTCAAGCCAGGACATACCATTTCCATGTTCTAATGGATTGTTGCTGGGCCCTTTTCACTTTATGGAATGACAGGTGAGACAGAACCCTCCTCCCAGTGGACAGCTGTGGGAGGACGGTCATTGGACACTATTCAAGCACTGCCTCTCTCAGGTCTCAGTAACACGCTAGGAGATGCATATAATTCCCCATTATAGATGATCTGGCCTTGCTCTAGAAACCCAAGGCTCTAAGCTGTGATGCTCCTTGGGCTTACCATGAACTCTTTGCTGCATCTTTTCTCACCACTGACACATCCCACATCACAGGGTCTACCAGATGTTCTGCTCTAAGTGGGGAGGCTGCTTTTGCTACATCTTGGCCCTGCTGTATAGTCCTCCCTGCCCTGGGTTCCACTCAAAGCTGGCAGTCTGTCACGCCCTTCACTGCATGGACCAGACAGAGCAGGATTCCTAGATGTGAAGTACTTGGCCGCCAGAACGTGAAAAGGCTCCCCAGGCATTGTACTCCCTTCTTTGTAATAGGGAATCTGAGATACAACCATGTGTCTTCACTTTGGAGGGATACCCTAACGTGTCTCTGACCCTAAAAATGTGCACCTCCTTTTTTCAGTCCTAGTCTTAGGATTCCTATAAGCTTTACTGAAGTGGCCTGTCCTTGAAACTCGTCAGCATTTATTTCCCATCTTTTTGAACACACACTTCTTACCAAGGTCTCGAGCGTACTAGTCGTGTCTTTATTTCACAAATGTAATGAATTGGTGTGCTGTTCTGCGGGATGTCCAGATGGCCCAGATCTCTTTGGACTATATTAAGACAGAAGGTGGGCGAGCTAACACAGCCCTGGTGCAAAACTGTAAATGAATACCGTTGTTCATTCCAAGGAATATGAACTGTTTCTGATCCTATTTTCCATCTACTTTGCCTATCCTATTTTACCATCTGCTGTGGTAACTCAGGCATTTCACCTCTGCTCTGCGACTGGAATAAAAACTTAGTGTTTGCCTCCTTCTTCCGGGTCCATGCTGGAGTGTTAAATCCCATGTTTCTAGAAAGTGAGTCCAAGTCAAGGTTTTCCCGCTTTTTCTCTTTGGCCTTCCAGCCCCCTCACAGCCCAGTCCCTCGGTGGGCCTCTCCCCTGACAGTGGATGCTGGCCAACTCCTGCTGGTCCTCTGAGGGGTAATCGCTCTCCTCCCTCAACAAGCCCAGCATGTGCTCTGTTGGGTTTAACCCAAGTGACTGGCCAGGCAGCCAGGAGAGGCAGTGGGGCTGCTCCTGAAAGCAGGGGGTCGGGGAGCAGATACTGTCTTGTAGGGAGAGGCCTTTATGGTGTCTTCCTGCTCAAGCAGAGTCTGGGTCTTAGCACGGCAGTGCGGGCTACCTCCTCAAGTTCACGCGTGCAGGGCCATCAGCAGAGCACACCGGGGGCACCCATTCCACAGCTCATGGCCTCAGGTTGTCCCCGTCAGGTCTTTGGCTCCTGTGTAACAGGATGCCCTGGGTAAGCACTTGAAACATTCTGGAGATGCACACTCCCTGAAATCTTGGGCTTGCTTTTCACATCATCCTCTTCCCCTGCCTCTTTGCAAGTGACCAGAGATGGCTCGCCTCCCCCGTGAGCCTTTAACCATCTGATTCCAGTTCATTGTCACTCTGCAGGGAATCCTCCACATCCACTCTCCTTGTATACACTGAACCCACACCCTCCCCCCCCTGTCTCTTATACACATCTAGATGTGTATAAGAGACAGGGTGTAATGTGGAGGAAAGGACAAGCTCTGGACACACAGTCAGAGCTCAGTGAAAGCCCACTCCTCCTCCCAGCCCTGCCTGCCCTGAGCCAGCGAAAGCGAAAGTCACTCTGTTGCGTCCACCTCTTTGTAACCCCACGGACTGCAGTCCATAAGTCTCCTCTGTCCGTGGAATTCTCCAGGCANCCACCATAACTTTCAAGTCCCTGATCCACTGCACTGGCAAAGGCATTCCTCTCCACCAGATGACCCCATGCTCATCAGTAGCGACTGTTTTTTAGCAGATGAACAACCATCTGTGCCAAGGACTAGCTGTGCCCCACATACCACTTGGACTGGGACCCTCCTTGCCAGCCCGGGATGAGTGATCAGTCTCAAACCCCATCTTATCATCAGCTTTCTGGAACCACTCCTGGTCCCAGTGGCATTGTTTCAAGTTCTCTGGAAAACAAGAGCAGAGTTAGAAATGTAAGATTTATGCAAGGAATATTCCATAAAGCTAAAGGGAAGAAGCAGTGTGGTTAGAGGGAGAGCCTCAGACAAGGATGTGGGAAGGACTGTAGAGGACGAGCCCCCAAGAACAGCTCTGAGGATTCTTTGGCCTGGCTGGTGTGAAGACTCAGAGCCAAGACTGGCCATTAGAGAGGTGGACAGTCATGTCCTGTTGTTGGCTTGGAGCAGCCCCAGAGCCTGTGGTCTTGGTCTGGACACTGTGGATGCTGGAGGGTTGAGAGCTTGGAGGCCTTCAGCTAACCCACCTCTCACCTCCTGAAGCAGGCGTCCTCTTGAAGAAAGACCTGAGCCATATACTCCGCCTGTCACTGTTATACAAGAACCAGAATGGTCACCAGGGTTGTAGAAGCCTGATCTTACATCTGTTCTATATTTGGGGGAGGGGACAAGATTAACTTCTGCCATATATTCTTCCATGTATTATCTAGTATTTAGCAACTCAAAGCAATAGGTCTTCAAAAAATCTCCAAAAATAGCTCCTTGGACAGTAAATTATACTATACAAATAAAATATGACTTCACACTGAGTGTAGAAGTCAGGTTTTGGAAGCTACACAATCCAGTGTTTGTTTTAAGACACCTTATTGCTGAGGTTGACTATGTGTAAAACAGGGCGCTCGTGGGGACTGTCCGCAAGACAGGGAGGTGAAAACAACAATCGAGAATTTTAAATTTGGTGGCCGAGTATCTCAAATACATTAACACCTGAATTTTTATAACATCAAGGTGTCATTTCACAAGGATTAGCTATCTGACAGCAAGGAAACTGTCCTTTGTTTGCTGTAGTATCTCTAGTGAAAGTGAAAGTCGCTCAGTCATGTCCAACTCTTTGTGACCCCATGGACTGTAGCCCACCAGGCTCCTCTGTCCATGGAGTTCTCCAGGCAAGAATATTGGAGCATGTTGCCATTCCCTTCTCCAGGGAATCATCCTGACCCAGGGATCAAACCTGGATCTCCTACATTACTGACAGATTCTTTACCATCTGAGCTTCCAAGAAAGTTCACTGTATCTCTAGGATGTTATATATTGCTTGGCACACAATTAGTTGTCGATAAGATTAGTTAGATGGGTATCACTGTTAATCTATAACTGCACAAGTATAAGGATCACAGCTATTTTATTTGCTGGCACACAGTGAGAACTTAAGTCAACAAATACGGCAACTATATTCATTCAGTGGTTATTCTGTCCCAGGCACTGTCCTGGGCACTCGGGATACCTATTAGTTAACAGATCTAAGCCTTCCTGATAATAAACACCAAATAACCACAAGCAATAAATAAGGGCATGGTAAGATGTGTTAGAAGTACTACAGTAAAAAGAATGGAGCTGAGTAAAGAGAGAACCAGACCAGGAGAATAGGTTATAATACCAAATAGGGTGGTCAGTGTAGGTCTCACTAAGGAGAGATCTGGAGAGTTTGGGAGTTTGCCAAGCATACATCTGGAAGAGGAGCCTTCCAGGCAGAGGAAAGAGCTGAAGCAAAGGACCGAGAGCAGAAGTCACCACCCTCATGACTGTGTCTTTGAGGAACACGGGGAGGGGTGGGTGGCTGGAGTCAGCCAGGGAGAAAAGTAATAGGAAGCAAGTTCAGGAGGAGGGTGGGAGTGGTTTGCAGGTGGTGAAAGGGTTTTTTAGGCCATTTTAAGGACCTTGGGTTTTACTATTGAGTGAAAAAGAAGCGCCGTCTCAGGGTTCTGAGCAAAGGAGAAAAATGATCTGACATCCAAACAATAAACTTTTGCAGGATTAATGAATATATGAAGTAGATAGAATCACGCTATTTTATTGCCCATGAACTGGTTCTATAAAACTCATCATAATGATACATTATTTTTTTGCTGGTTTTTCCTGACACTCATTCTTTATCTCTAGGGAGCTGCTTGTCTTATGTAACTTGATCATTCCCACTTCCAGCAGCAGCAGGAGGAACTATCTGGCAACTACTTAATCATGACTAACTAGATACCATTTGATAGTTTTGAGAGCATTTCTCACATATATCGTGTCACTCAAATCATCCAAACTGTATGTAGTATTACATTACAGATCACAAATACAGAAACAAGCTCCAAGAGATGATGTATATATACTGCCCACAGTCACACATTTAATAAATGGCAGAGTATGAATTTTGTCTCCTCATCTAGTATTTGTAGAGCTACATTCCAGGTCCTAAAGACAGAAATTGGCTACATTACTCGAAGAGGGGTTTAGAGTTCAGGTGGGAGGCCAGGATGGGAATAAACAAAAATGTGGTAAATATCAGAATAAAGAAGAAGAGGCAAAGTACCAAAGTTTTGTAGTGTGTTCAGCAAAAAGGCCCATAAAGAGGACGATGGTCATGATGGTTGGTGGCCTTCAGTTCAGTTCAGTTCAGTTCAGTTCAGTCGCTCAGTCGTGTCCGACTCTTTGCGACCCCATGAATCGCAGCACGCCAGGCCTCCCTGTCCATCACCATCTCCCGGAGTTCACTCAGACTCACGTCCATCGAGTCCGTGATGCCATCCAGCCATCTCATCCTCTGTCGTCCCCTTCTCCTCCTGCCCCCAATCCCTCCCAGCATCAGAGTCTTTTCCAATGAGTCAACTCTTCGCATGAGGTGGCCAAAGTACTGGAGTTTCAGATTTAGCATCATTCCCTCCAAAGAAATCCCAGGGCTGATCTCCTTCAGAATGGACTGGTTGGATCTCCTTGCAGTCCAAGGGACTCTCAAGAGTCTTCTCCAACACCACTGGAATGGGGTGAGGGTGGGGGGTGGGAGATGGTGGTGTGCTTGAGTAGTGAGAATAGTGCTGGCAGATGCTTGGAGGTCCAGACAAGCACTGTGTCCCCTGGGAATGGTTGGAAGTTCCATTCTGAGTGGAAGGAAGGTGTAGGAAACAGGATTATAGCGAGTAGAAAAAAGCCATATGATATAGAATCTCAAGCCACAGACTAAGACCATCTGTACTTTATCTACTGCAAGTTGCCAGTGATTTATGAGTGGAGATGATGTTAACAAAGTTTTTGTTGTTTAACCTCCTTGAACTTTTAAAAGTTCAATATAACACGACTGTTTAGTGGGAGCTGACATGAGAGGCAGTTGTCTCAGAATGAGTTCCTTCAGAAGTCAACAATGAGATGAAGATTCAAGTGAAAAGCACTGATTGTGGGGGGTGATGCCAGGAAACACCAGTGTGGGACTAGCGGGGAGAGGAGGGAACCAGTGGTAGCCAGCAAAGTGTCTTCTGTCAGGCAGTTTACCACTCTGGGTAACTGGAGATTAACCTTGTTGGGGGACTTTGGGGCCAGTGTGGAACACAGAGAGCCGAGGGATTTCCCCCTAAGGGATGCAGGAGCCAAGGTGTTTATACGTGAGCTCCCAGCAGTCACTGATTGAGGCTGCTCCTGCGGGCGGGGATTCGAGGTTCCCTAGAACTCCCAGCCTGACACCCAGGCACTATGATGGCATCTGGTAGCATCAGAGAAGCCCTCAGTCAGAAATGCACCTGCTGGCAATGGGGGCTGGAGAGTGTGCAAAATAGATAAGGTGCGTGGTCCAGACAGGCTGGTGGCGGGATTTGCTACAGCCAGCAACAGTAGTAGATTCAGACCTCTAAGCCAGAGAGTCACATGGGTTCAGACCAATGTGCTGACAACAGGGAATCAAAAGAAGGAACAGCTTAAGAGCTTTTATAAAGGTAGAATTGCAAGCTTTGGTCTTATAGACCTTTGCCTTATAAGGTCACAAGTGACTCAACCTATTTAATGACTGGAGTTAACCTCTGAAAAAAGTCTAAGTGGTCCTATATGCATTCTTTTGGACACATTAGGGAAAATAAGTATCTATAAGACTAATCATTTAAAAACACCTACGAAACGGGAAAGTGAAAGTCAGTCATGTCCGACTCTTTATAGTCCATGGAATTCTCCAGGTCAGAATACTGGAGTGGGTAGCCTTTCCCTTCTCCAGAGGATCTTCCCAACCCAGGGATGGAACCCAGGTCTCCCACATTGCAGGCAGATTCTTTACCAGCTGAACCACAAGGGAAGCCCCAAGAATACTGGAGTGGGTACCAGTGGATCTTCCCTACCCAGGAATCAAACCAGGGTTTCCCGCATTGCAGGTGTATTCTTTACCAAATGAGCTATCAGGGAAGCCCCAAAACACCTATAAATTACACCTATTAGGGAAGGATCTGGGCAAAGGTGTGACAAAGTTTATATACTTGTGGGAGAGCAACACACATCCAAATTCCAGACCTGCTCATGTTAGCCAATTCATCTTTTTCATGGGAACACAAGGAAAAGTAATGAAGAGGTAATGTAAATCAAGAAACATTTAAACATTAAAAATCAAGAAACATGTAAACAAGATAAAAAATAAGGTAAACACGTGGGATTCCCCAGTGGTCTAGTGGTTAAGAACTGCCTGCCAACGTAGGGGACACGTTCGATCCCTGCCCTGGGGAAGTTCTGCATGCTGCAGGGCCATTAGGCCCATGTGCCACCACTGCTGAAGCTTATGTGCCTGGAGCCTGTGCCCTGCAGCCCGAGAAGCCGCCACAGTCTGCGCCCCACAACGAGGAGCAGCCCCCGTTCACTGCGGGCAGAGAAGGCCCGCGGGCAGCAGCCAAGACCCAGTGCGGTCAGAACACACACACACACACACAAACAAGAAGGCAAGTGCAACCTAATCATCTGTTCACCAATTTCTAGCAGGAGCGTTTGAGGAAACTCATCAAAGAATGCAGATAGAAAATGGAAGCATGGGAGAATAATTTACAGAGGCATTCATTCATTCTCATAGTTGTCACTCAAAAGATAAGAGGTATTACCTCCTCTTCTCACCCCTCTGCTCCTTGGCAAGACGGTCTGACTTGGAAAGGAAAAGAAAGAAAAGAATAGGAAAAGAAAACGCAGGAAAAGGGATATGCTCCTGGAAGAAAGGAGCTGAAATGTCCAGGAGGGAAAACGCTGAGGTACCAGAAGAGCAGACTCAGGGGAATATGATGTGCAGTGCAATGGAGGTGGGCTCAGGGGCTCCAGAGAGGAGGATTCAAGGGGGATTCAAGGTGAAGTGGAGGGACCTGCCTCAGAAGGTCATGAAACCTGGGAAATGGGCACTTCCTCAGCCACTGTCACAAACTAAAGATTAAAGTTCCCTTCCTCAGTTTTGTGGGTGGCTAACCCTGATTCTGGGAAAGACTGAGGGCAGGAGGAGAAGGGGGCAACAGAGGATCAGATGGTTGAATGGCATCACTGATTCAATGGACATAAGTTTGAGGAAACTCTGGTAGAGAGTGACGGACAGGGAAGCCAGGCAGGCTGCAGTCCGTGAGGTGGCAAAGAGTCAGACATGACTTAGCGACTGGACAACAACAGTGTCCTATAGGACTCGTTAGGATGTCTGAGGAAGGCAGAGGTTTCTAAGACCCAGCTGAAAATATTTACTACCTTTGATGGGTGGACATGCAGCCAAATCAAGAAAAAATGCTGATTCTTGCAGCAAATTCATCCCTGCAGGAGACGAACTATATAACCTTGACTTTCCTTTCTCTGTTTGCTTTGTTGAAACTATGTGTCCTGTACTGAGATTCACGTGGGAGGACAGTGAGTGACATTCTGCTGGGTATATGGATGGAACCATCCTCTGTGTGACTTTTCCCAGACCTGTTCCTTTGCGGAGGCCTCTCCATGCTGACATTCTCATTAATGGAAGACGAATCGAACTTACCTCCTTCTAAATTATTCTCTTCTTTCCATCAAATTTGACAGAAAAAAGAATGAGAAGGAAATGGCAACCCACTCCAGTATTCTTGCCTGGAGAATCCCATGGACAGAGGAGCTTGGTAGGCTACAGTCCACGGGGTCACAAAGAGTCGGACACGACTGAGTGACTTCACTTTCACTTTCACAGAAGCACAAGGGGATGGAGATCTTTGAAAGGTACATATTTGAAAGGAAGAAGGAGGAAACAAGGAGATTAAGGAAAACAAGGAGGAGACTGCGATGTGCGGGATGGGGATTGATGGGAAAAGGAAGTGGAGAAAAAGGCAGAGTAGAAAGGTGGAAGGAGGAAGGCGACGAGCTTAGTGACTTTGATCCCTTTGCCTTAAGAATGCCAAGGATGCTGACTATTCAGGGTTCCTTCCTGTGTCAGCAAGACAATCTGGAAAAATACATTTGAGCCAAATTTATAGATCGAGGGAACCAGTCAAATGTCTCCTTGTGATGTCAAATTTATTTAGTGACATGAACAACTCGAAGCACATTTAAAATAAGAGACAAATTTGTAAATACGGTTTGCTTCAATTCACATTTCATTTAACAAAGCCTTCATACCCATTTAGGATGGGAGTGTCCTTGTCATCAGTAGAGGTGCTTTTCAGTTCAGTTCAGTCAGTCAGTTGTGTCCCACTCTGCAACCTCATGGACTGCAGCACACGAGGCCTCCCTGTCCATCACCAACTCCCAGAGTTCACTCAAACCCTTATCCATTGAGTCAGTGATGCCATCCAGCCATCTCATCCTCTGTCGTCAACTTCTCCTCCTGCCTTCAATCTTTCCCAGTGTCAGGGTCTTTTCAGATGAGTCAGCTCTTTGCATCAGGTGGCCAAAGTATTGGAGTTTCAGCTTCAACATCAGTCCTTCCAATGAACACTAAGGAATGATCTCCTTTAGGATGGACTGGTTGGATCTCCTTGCAGTCCAAGGGACTCTCAAGAGTCTTCTCCAACATCACAGTTCAAAAGCATCAATTCTTGGGCTCTCAGCTTTCTTTATAGTCCAACTCTCACATCCATACATGACAACTGGAAAAACCATAGCCTTGATAAGATGGACCTTTGTTAACAAAGTAATGTCTCTGCTTTTTAATATGCTGTCTAGGTTGAACATCTGGAATTTCATGGGTCACGTATTGCTGAAGCCTGGCTTGAACTTCCAGATGTTCAAGTTGGCTTTAGAAAAGGCAGAGGAACCAGATATCAAATTGCCAACATCTGTTGGATCACTGAAAAACCAAGAGAGTTTCAGAAAAACATCTATTTCTGCTTTATTGACTATGCCAAAGCCTTTGACTATGTGGATCACAATAAACTGTGGAAAATTCTGAAAGAGATGGGAATATCAGACCACCTGACCTGCCTCTTGAGAAACCTGTATGCAGGTCAGGAAGCAACAGTTAAAACTGGACATGGAACAACAGACTGGTTCCAAATAGGAAAAGGAGTACATCAAGGCTGTATATTGTTACCCTGCTTATTTAAATTATATGCAGAGTACATCTGAGAAACACTGGGCTGTAAGAAGCACAAGCTGGAATCAAGATTGCCGGGAGAAATATCCATAAGCTCAGATATGCAGATGACACCACCTTTATGGCAGAAAGTGAAGAAGAACTAAAGAACCTTATGATGAAAATGAAAGAGGAGAGTGAAAAGTTGGCTTAAAACGCAACATTCAGAAAATGACGATCATGGCATCCGGTCCCATCACTTCATGGGAAATAGATGGGGAAACAATGGAAACAGTGGCTGGCTTTGTTTTCTTGGGGCTCCAAAAATCACTGCAGATGGTGACTGCAGCCATGAAATTAAAAGAAGCTTACTCCTTGGAAAGAAAGTTATGACCAACCTAGACAGCATATTAAAAAGCAGAGACATTACTTCGTTAACAAAGGTCCATCTTATCAAGGCTATGGTTTTTCTAGTAGTCATGTATGGACTATAAAGACTATAGCTGGACTATAAAGAAAGCTGAGCACCGAAGAATTGATGCATTTGAACTGTGGTGTTGGAGAAGACTCTTGAGAGTCCCTTGGACTGCAAGGAGATCCAGCCAGTTCATCCTAAAGCAAATCAGTCCTGGGTGTTCATTGGAAGGATTGATGTTGAAGCTGAAACTCCAGTACTTTGGCCACCTGATGCAAAGAGCTGACTCATCTGAAAAGACCCTGATGCTGGGAAAGATTGAGGGTAGGAGGAGAAGGGGACAACAGAGGATGAGATGGTTGGATGGCATCACTGACTCAATGGACATGGGTTTGGGTAGACTCCAGGAGTTGGTGATGGACAGGGAGACCTGGCGTGCTGCAGTTCATGGGGTCGCAAAGAGTTGGACATGACTAAGTGACTGAACTGAACTGAACTAGGTTGGTCATAACGTTTCTTCCAAGGAGCAAGCGTCTTGTAATTTCATGGCTGCAATCACCATCTGCAGTGATTTTGGAGCCCAGAAAAATAAAGTCAGCCACTGTTTCTACTGCTTCCTCATCTATTCGCCATGAAGTGATGGGACTGGATGCCATGATCTTCATTTTCTGAATGTTGGGCTTTAAGCCAACTTTTTCACTCTCCTCTTTCACATTCATCAAGAGGCTCTTTAGTTCCTCTTCACTTTCTGCCATATGGGTGGTGTCATCTGCATATCTGAGGTGATTGATATTTCTCCCGGCAATCTTGTTTCCAGCTTGCAATTCATCCACCCCAGCGTTTCTCATGAGGTACTTTTGGAGTCATCCAATACTGCTTTCAGCAAGGACTTACAACATTCAAGTTTACCACCCAGGAATAATGATTGAATAATATTTCTTTGCCCCCTTAAAAAAACTGATTATCTCAGGATCCTTCTACTCATATTTAAAATCTATATTGATTTCAGCTAATTTATGGCTCATCTTCCCTAAGTGATATGCTATTTATCAACACAAGGTAACTGAGAGAAAGTCTTATAAATGAGAGTCTATAAGGACTGGCGGAGAAGACAGTGGCACCCCACTCCAGTGCTCTTGCCTGGAAAGTCCCATGGACAGAGGAGCCTGGTGGGCTGCAGTCCATGAAGTCGCTGAGAGTTGGACACGACTGAGCGACTTCACTTTCGCTTTCACTTTCATGCATTGGAGAAGGAAATGGCAACCCACTCCAGTGTTCTTGCCTGGAGAATCCCAGGAACGGGGGAGCCTGGTGGGCTGCTGTCTATGGGGTCACAGAGAGTCGGACACGACTGAAGTGACTTAGCAGCATAAGGACTGGATTTAAAGGTGATATGCTTTAATTTTTCTCTGAAGTAAAACAGGCACATGTGATACAGTTTTTCTAGAAGAGGGAATTTAATGGCTCAAGGCCAAGTTGACTAGTTTTAGCTCAAGATATTCCAGAGGTTCCTTCAAACCTCTGCTGTCAGACCAGGCTTGGAACCACACATAGAGAACACCTTCCAGGAAGTATTTTAGCTTCCATTTGGTTCTGGACTATTGTAGCCAGGTCAGCCTTTTCAGGAACTATGCCATGAAAGAATGCCAGCCTCAGCAGGGGTGGTTCTCAAGTGAGACTATTCTACCCCCTGGGAGTTACCTGGCAATGCCTGGAGATACTCTGGGTTGTTACTACCGGGCTGTATTTGTCAGAGTTCTCTAGAGAAAGAATCCATAGGATCTGTGTATGTGTATACACACACAGAGAGAAATTTAGTTTAGAGAATCGACTCACATGATTATGGAGGCTGAAAAGTCCGAAATCTGTAGTTCAAGGTGAAAGGCCATCAAGACATAGACCCAGGGAACAGCTGGTATTGCAGTTCAAGTCCAAAGGCCATCTGCTGGCAGGATTCCCTGTTGCTTGTAGGAGGGGAGTCTTTTGTTATATTCACCCACCTGATATGGGCAATTCGCTTTCCTCAAAGTCAACCAATTTAAATGTTATCTCATCCATACCCAGAGCAAACCGTAATTCAGAAAGATACATGCGCCTCAATGTTCATAGCAGCACTATTTACAATAGCCAGGACATGGAAGCAGCCTAAATGTCTATCAGTGGATGAATGGATAAGGAACCTGTGGTACAGATGCACGATGGAATATTACTCAGCCATCAGAGAATGAAATAGTGCCATTTGCAGAGACCTGGATGGACCCAGAGACTGTCATACAGAGTGAAGTCAGTCAGAAAGAGAAAAACCAGTATTGCATAATATCGCTTAGGTGTGGGACCTAGAAAAAATGGTGCAGATGAGCTTATCTGCAAACAGAAATGGAGACACAAATGTACACAACAAACTTATGGTTACCAAGCAGGGGGAAGGAAGGGGTGGGATGAACTGGGAGACTGGGATCGACATATATACACTGCTATGCATAAAACCAGTCACTAATGAGAACCTGCCGTGGAGCACAGGAAACTCGCCTCAGTGCTCTGTGGTGACCTAAATGGGAAGGAAATCCAAAAAAGAGGGGATATATGCATATGCATAACTGATTCACTTTGCTGTACAGCAGAAACTAACACAACATTGTAAACCAACAATACTCCATTAAAAATTGATTTAAAAAACCAATTAATTTAAAAAGAAAACATATACAAACTCCTATACATAAAATAGATAAGCAACAAGGATATATTATATAGCACAGGGAATTATAGTCATTTTCTTGTGATAACTTTTAATAGAGTATAATCTGTATTGACTCACTATGCTATATACCTGAAACTAGTATCTTAGATCAACTAGATTTCAAATATTACACTTATTTAACAGTACATTTTTATTTGCCCAGTGCTCTGTGATGACCTGGAAGGGTGGGACAGGGCAAGAGGGAAGGGATACAGGTATACACATACATGATTCACTTCACTGTACAGCAGAAACTAACACAATATTTTAAAGCAACTACGTCCCATAAAATATATATATACATACACATACACACAACATAAGCAGAAGATGTGTATAAGAGACAGATACAAATATTATTATGTTTATATAACAGAATAAAAAAGAGAGGCTTCCCTGGTGGTCTAGTGGCTAACACTCTATGTTCCCAAGGCAGGGTGCTCATGTTCGATCCCTGGTTGGGGGAACTAGATCCCACATGCCACAACTAGAGCTTGAAGGTGCAGCTAAAGATCCCACGTGCTGCAACTAAGACCCGGCACAAGGAAACGAATAAATGAAAATATATCAGGAAAAATAATAAATGTTATGTCATCCAAAGGACCCACACAGAAACAATCAGAATAACATCTGAGAGCAGAGCTGGGCACAGTGCCCCAGACAATGGCACAAAATTAACTACCACAGGGGTGGGGGTTATTGGCGTCTAGAGGTAGAGGTGAGGGGTACTGCTAAAGCCCTGTAACACACAGGACACACCCCCACAACAAAGGCTCATCCAGCCCCAACTGTCAATAATGCCACGGTTGAGAAATGCTGTTCCCAGCTCCAGTCACAGACTTGTAATGTGACTATAACATCACTGAATGGAAGTGATGAGACTTTTCCTCTTTGTAGGGAGCTATTAGAATCATCAAGAAAGAAAGTAACTCATGGATATGAAACATCTTAATGAAGATCATCCTTCCCTTCTCCTTCCACTCTGATTTGCTGGGAAAGACAGCTAACTCCACGGAGGCCTACCTGTAACAGGTCGGCTAGTGTGGGACTCTTGGGCAGACAGAAACTTAATTTCTCCATGCCGATGCCTCAGTCAATGTTTCAGCTGCAGAAATGTGCTGAGGAAAAGGGAAGAGTTTGTGGCAGCTCCTCTGATCTAGATTAAATGTGAGCTCAGGTGCTTCTGGAGTAAAACCAGCATTTGAGAGCAACAGTCACTGGCCAGTGTAGCCACCAAAACAGGACCAAACCACCCAAACTGACAGTGAACTTGCTGAGAACAACAGAGCAAATGGGCCAGTGGCGCGAAGGCTGCATTCATTCATCCATTCTTCACTTGCTCAACAAACAACTTGCGCTAGGCTCTGAGTGAATGAGGCAGCCTGGTTTCTGTTCTCATGCTTTGCAGTCTCACGGAGAATGAAACCGGAGAAGGCAATGGCACCCCATTCCAGTGTTCTTGCCTGGAGAATCCCAGGGACGGGGGAGCCTGGTGGGCTGCCATCTATGGGGTCGCACAGAGTCGGACACGACTGCAGCGACTTAGCAGTAGCAGCAGGAAAATAAAACACAGAAATATATCATGAAGGAGAAGGAAGTTCTGGATGGATTTACAACCTCATTTGGGGTGACTTTTGCTCTGGTAGGAAAGAGTCCTGGATCTGGGGCCAAAGCTGGATTCAAATCCTAATTTAGACCTCCTGGCTGGCAAGTCAGTTATCTTCATGGATCTTCTATAAAAGGGGGCAAAAATACCTGCCATCCCATCTGTCCTGGACTTAAGATGAGAAGCAAATACAGTAATGCATGATAATGCTTTGTCAGTTGTAAAGTTTTTCACTGAATCAGCGTTTTTCACCCCCGGTTGTACATTAAAATCATCTGGTAGTTTTTTATTTTTATTTTTTTTTGTTTTTTTGTTTTTGTTTTTTTGTTTTTTGTTTTGTTTTGTTTTGTTTCATTTTCTTACCAGTTTTGGTGCTGTGCACTTGACACTATCACACCATTGTTGATCTGATCTGCTGCTGCTGCTGCTAAGTTGCTTCAGTTGTATCCGACTCTGTGCGACCCCATAGACAGCAGGCTCCCCCGTCCCTGGGATTCTCCAGGCAAGCACACTGGAGTGGGTTGCCATTTCCTGCTCCAATGCGTGAAAGTGAAGTCGCTCAGTCGTGTCCGACCCTCAGCGACCTCATGGACTGTAGCCTACCAGGCTCCTCTGCTCATGCGATTTTCCAGGCAAGAGTACTGGAGTGGGTTGCCATTTCCTTCTCCAATGGGGGAGCCTGGTGGGCTGCCATCTATGGGGTCGCACAGAGTCGGACACGACTGAAGCGACTTAGCACTAGCAGCAGGAGAATGAAACACAGAAACATATCATGAAGGAGAAGGAAGTTCTGGATGGATTTACAACCTCATTTAGGGGTGACTTTTGCTCTGGTAGGAAAGAGTCCTGGATTTAGGGCCAAAGCTGGATTCAAATCCTAATTTAGATCTCCTGGCTGGCAAGTCAGTTATCTTCATGGATCTTCTATAAAAGGGGGCAAAAATAGCTGCCATCCCATCTGTCCTGGACTTAAGGTGAGAAGCAAATACAGTAATGCATGATAATGCTTTGTCAGTTGTAAAGTCCTGAATCGGTGTTTTTCACCCCCGGTTGTAGATTAAAATCATCTGGTAGTTTTTTAAAACTATCAGTTTTGTTGCTGTGCACTTGACACTATCACACCATTGTTAATCTGATCTGCTGCTGCTGCTGCTAAGTCGCTTCAGTCGTGTCCGACTCTGTGCGACCCCATAGACAGCAGGCTCCCCCATCCCTGGGATTCTCCAGGCAAGAACACTGGAGTGGGTTGCCATTTCCTTCTCCAATGCATGAAAGAGAAAAGTGAAAGTGAAGTCGCTCAGTCTGTCCGACTGTTAGCGACCC
>SJYX01003029.1:309558-348339 GCA_006410675.1 Oreotragus oreotragus | reverse complement strand
TTGGGGGCAGGAGGAGAAGGGGACGACAGAGGATGAGATGGCTGGATGGCATCACGGACTCGATGGACATGAGTTTGGGTGAACTCTGGGAGTTGGTGATGGACAGGGAGGCCTGCGTGCTTCAGTCCGTGGGGTGGCAAGGAGTTGAACATGACTTAGCAACTGAAAAACAGCAACAGCGTAGACACTGACCAATGGATGTATAGGTCCTATTGGCTCTGCCCCTCCCGAGGGTCCTATGACACTGCCTCTCAAGCAAAAATCACCCTTGGTGGTCCTTTTCCTCTTTGCCATGTCCCTAGAATGAGGATGATGGGATTGGAAGTCTGAGTAACAGTGTCTTCATCCACGTACCCCATCAACATCATTACTATTATTATTGTATTAGCTGCTATTATATCAAACATCAGTTTAACATAAGCTCACTATTAAAATGAGATCGCTTTACAGAATTTTCCTTCCCAATTTTCAATAAAAATAAGAAAAAAAAATTTAAACTTGCAAAAAAACAGGATTTTCCAACAGCCACCAAGGAGGAAAGAATATAACCCGAAAAAGTGCATTTAAAAACAGGAAACCAAGGGCAGGGAAAGATTCCAGGACAGAGTCCAGGGCCCAGCCAGTCTTCAAGGCCCAGAAGCCATAAGGGAGGGTCCCCCCAGCTGAGATGGGGGCTGTCTCTCTCCCTGACTGAGCGGGCGGAGTCAGTTGTGAGAATGGGTAACGGATGGAGGCGGTGGGCGAGGGCTGCAGTCAGACTGTCCGAGGGGAAGGCCCTGAATCCCGGAGCGTTTCCTGCTGGAGGCAGGTGAACCTGCTGCGAGGCGGAGCAGGTCTTGGTTCATGAAACAAAGTCCAGATTGCGCGACACGTAAACCCGATCAGGTCAAGGCCTTCCCTCCGCCGGGGCCATACTCTAAGGCACCAGGAAAACAGACTTTAAGCTGCTTGCAGANAGGCCCTGAATCCCGGAGCGTTTCCTGCTGGAGGCAGGTGAACCTGCTGCGAGGCGGAGCAGGTCTTGGTTCATGAAACAAAGTCCAGATTGCGCGACACGTAAACCCGATCAGGTCAAGGCCTTCCCTCCGCCGGGGCCATACTCTAAGGCACCAGGAAAACAGACTTTAAGCTGCTTGCAGAGAAAAACAACCCGGTCTCAGAGAAGGAAGGATTCATGTCAAGTTTCCTCTTTCATTCAGAGCAGAGTGTTTGGAAGGAGCTCCTTAAGCAGGTGTCAGATGAAAAGAAAGGAGTGAGCAGCTAGGCCAGCATCCAGCACAGTGGGGGGCGGGGGAGAGGAGGGTGGGAAGGAAGCTGTCCTCGGGGGAAACTCCATGCAACCAGCAGTAGGAGCACAGCAAGGTGAAGAGGAAGCTGGGAGGAAATGGGGCGGCACCAGGACCCCGAAACCCTCGTCTTCACTCGGAAGAGACAACTGGTCTGTTCTCAAGTAAAGACAGGCAGTATCCACGCGGGGGGGGTGTGTGTGTGTGCGCGCGCACGGGCGTGCGTAAAATCCCAGCCCACTCATTTCTCTGCAGGTCCTCCCAGGGGGCCCAGTGGTAAAGAATCTGTCTGCCAATGCAGGAGGTGCGTGTTCAGGGCCCGAGTGGGGAAGATGCCCTGGAGGAGGGTGCGGCAGCCCGCTCCAGTGCTCTTGCCTGGAGAATCCCACGCACAGAGGAGGCTACGGTCCATGGGTCGCAAAGAGTCAGACAGGACTGAGAGACTAAATAACAGTAACTCATTTTTCTGTAATCTCTCACACTAAGAGGAATAATCACTTTTGTGGTAAAGAGACACTTGTCTCAAGAGTATAAAGTATAAAAATAAAGAGACATTTTATTTTTATCCTTCTATAAAATAAGTAAATGTTCAGTGTAAAGATTCCTATTCTTTTAAAGACCCTAGTGACTACTTACAAGGTTGTTCCTCACGCAATTCTGATACTAACTTCCTCCCTGACAACCACCAGCACCATCAGAAGTGTCTGAATAAACCAGAGGCCTGGTTATATTGAAAGTCCTGGCAGCTAGCAGCACGCCTGCTTCGTAGCTGCTGCCCGCTTCGTAGCTGCTGCCCACTTCATAGCTGCTGCTTAATGTCAGCTAAACTGGATTGTTTTGTTTCTAATTGCACAGGGTCATACCAGATAACAGACAACCAAGCCGGAGCTGGTAAGCCCTCTGGAATCCTGCGCCACAGGAGGTACGCGGTGTCCAGCTTCCAAGGACGTCGTTCGTTTCTCCTTCACACCCAGCAGCCTGACTGCGGGGTTATTTCCAGACAAAGCTGAGGGGGAGAGGGCACAGCGGTCTGCAGTTGGGCTGACCGTATAGAGAATGGGAAGATGGGTCCCTTCTTTTTCTCTGGAGTGTATTTCACGCCCCTTGATCTAAAGTCACATTCTCCAACTACACAGAGATTCCATCCTTGGACTGCAGAATCTGTCGGTGGAAAGCCTGGGGTGATGCCGCCAGCTCTTGGGGCCCAGCCCTGTTCCTGCACACGCAGCATTGCCCCTGGGGCCCAGCCCCTTCCCTGCACATGAGTTGTACTCTTGGGGCCCAGCCCCTTCCCTACACATGAGTTGTACTCTTGGGGCCCAGCCCCTTCCCTGCACACGCAGCGTTGCTCTGACAGATGCAGCGGCTCAGCAGTGAGTGGACGCTGGTGCGGACAGATGCCGCGGGGCGTGCGGGGCATCTACACTGCATCACCCGCAGAGAGTCTGCTGTCCCCCGCCCCCCGGCCCGGCCCCCCAGCCTGTTGGGAGGCCGCACAGAGGACTCGGGTTTAGCCCAGACACGGTCTCCGCCTTCACTAACAGGCCCCGCTGCCTCCATCCAGCCGGAGTGCCTCCCTTCCTCCCTCCCTCCCTCCCTCCGTGCAGTCGGCATCCACTCAGTCACAGACCTGGGGTCTCACAGGGGTGCCCGCTATCCAGTCCTGTCCCGACCCGTCGTGGAGCCGGTCAGGGGCAGAAGCCACCCGCTGGGACGTCCGGCTCTGGGACCTTGGGCCCTGGCTGCCCAGCTGGGCTGCTCCTTAATCCGGGCTGCCAAGAGCTGGGCATAATGACCTCGTGGAACTCGGGTCTAGTCCTGGCACCAGCAGGAACCCAGACGGGTCCCATTCCCAACCACTCGTGGTCTCTGTCACACACACACGTACACATACACACACACAGCACAGATGCACGCACACACTCCGGTTGCCTTCCGAGCACAGCACCAGAGCAGTCGGCAACGCTGGATCCCACTCACTGGGACTCTGGCCCAGATGGGCCCCCGCTCGCCCCGGGCCCACACCCTTGTGCACACGGCCCCCCTCCACCTCCCTGCTGCTCCTTCCCGGCTCCCACCTCAGCGCCTCTGGGACCAACAGGAAGAGCATCCATTCCCGAGCCCCATTTCCGTCTGTCCCTGACCCGAGCCTTCCTCTGCACCCACAGGATGTATTTCTATGTCCTTCCCAGAGCAGCGCTGTCTGCATACAAACTCCCCCTGGCGGGGTTCTGGAGGCTGAGTTCTCAAGGACTCCAGCTGCTGGAGCCCTCGGCCGCGCTCTGTAAGGCCAGGAGTTATCCCGTCCCCGAGGCTGCTGCTTCTCTCAGTTTTACTGTGGCCAGAGGCTGGTGGCTGGCTGGCACCTCACGAGCCCCACCCAAGCAGCATCTGCTGTTGCGAGGACGCCGTGGGGAGGAGCCTGAGGACCACGTTCCAGGAGCCTCGCCAGCATCGAGCTGTAAGGAGAGCACCGAGAATTCCCACATATCCTTTACCCAGCTCTCCATTGGTAACAATGACCGCACTTACTTTATCACTCCTCTCAACATTTATATGCATACTTTTATTTTTTGTGTGTGTTAACAATTTTAGAGTCAGTGAGACTTCGATGCTAGGAGGGATTGGGGGCAGGAGGAGAAGGGGACGACCGAGGATGAGATGGCTGGATGTTCTGTCCCTGACCCGAGCCTTCCTCTGCACCCACAGGATGTATTTCTATGTCCTTCCCAGAGCAGCGCTGTCTGCATACAAACTCCCCCTGGCGGGGTTCTGGAGGCTGAGTTCTCAAGGACTCCAGCTGCTGGAGCCCTCGGCCGCGCTCTGTAAGGCCAGGAGTTATCCCGTCCCCGAGGCTGCTGCTTCTCTCAGTTTTACTGTGGCCAGAGGCTGGTGGCTGGCTGGCACCTCACGAGCCCCACCCAAGCAGCATCTGCTGTTGCGAGGACGCCGTGGGGAGGAGCCTGAGGACCACGTTCCAGGAGCCTCGCCAGCATCGAGCTGTAAGGAGAGCACCGAGAATTCCCACATATCCTTTACCCAGCTCTCCATTGGTAACAATGACCGCACTTACTTTATCACTCCTCTCAACATTTATATGCATACTTTTATTTTTTGTGTGTGTTAACAATTTTAGAGTCAGTGAGACTTCGATGCTAGGAGGGATTGGGGGCAGGAGGAGAAGGGGACGACCGAGGATGAGATGGCTGGATGGCATCACTGATTAGATGGAAGCGAGTCTGAGTGAACTTCAGGAGTTGGTGATGGACAGGGAGGCCTGGCGTGCTGCGATTCATGGGGTCGCAAAGAGTCAGACACGACTGAGTGACTGAACTGAACTGAACTGAACTGAGCAGGACATTCTTTTCCCCTAAATATGCCATCGTGCGTTTTGCAAGAACAGGAGCGTCCCCTGACACACCGACAGTACAATGATCAGGTCAGGTGACTTGACCTTGAAGCAATACTGTGCTCTAACCCACCGTGCGAATCCCCCTCTCAGGGGCCCCCTTTCCCGGACCCACGCAAGGCGGTGTGGTGCCGCGGGTGAAGGTCCTGGTCACCTCTCTTCATCTGGAGAAGGTAGCCATCCCTCCTTTGTCCGTAAGGACACCGAGCATCTTCAGTGCTGTTGATGGCGAGCTGACGACCCTGGCATTGGTGAAGAGGACAGGCCCCTCTCTTGGAGACGCTCTCCGTTTGACTTTGTAGACGTGTCATCGCATGGGATGAGATGCGGGATTTGCCTTTTGGCGGGAGCAGTGCCTGAGCGATGTGGTCTCTCTGCACCCCCTAGGCTGTCAGTCTGGCCCATCACTGCCAGCAAGGGCTCTCCTCACCTGGCCAGGTAGAGTCTGTGGGGTGTCTTTCTTTGCTTGTTTGTTCTCAGTGATAAAACCCAGGAACAAACTGGTTTCTTAAAAAAATCTTTTTTTTCTTTTTTTGGCCACACCACATGGCTTGTGGGCCGGTCAGGGAACCCGTGCCCTTGGCAGTGAGAGCAGAGCCCCACCCCCTAGACGGCCAGGGAAGGCCCAGGTCACTGCGTGCTAAAGATGGGAGTTGTCTGTTAATAAGTGCCTAGGTTTATACAATCTCCCCAAATGACCTGAAGAGTTTCCTTCCTTCACAGACAGACAAGCAGATTCACTCACAATAAACAAGCAAGCGCAGTCCAGCAAGACTCTAAAGCAGAGGAGACAAACGCGGAGGCATTTCCCCAGTTCTTGGAACCCTCACAAGGCCTCGGTGACTAATGCAGAATGTGAATAGACACACGGCCCACTGGAACAGCAGCGAAAGTCCAGAAATAGCCTTGCGTGCCCATGGGACA
This sequence comes from Oreotragus oreotragus, assembly GCA_006410675.1. Taxonomy (NCBI): domain Eukaryota; kingdom Metazoa; phylum Chordata; class Mammalia; order Artiodactyla; family Bovidae; genus Oreotragus; species Oreotragus oreotragus. The sequence continues at coordinate 342,720 of SJYX01003029.1, read as the reverse complement.
TTAATATGTGACAAATGGGGGCAAAAGGGGATTTTGTGGTAAACAGCGTAGGGGACAGTGGCTAGTTGTTGGGGGCAGGGAAGCAGGGACCACCCAGAGTCCATCCAGAGAGACCCCATGGCAAAGTTGTCAGTGTGAAAGTAATCCCCGGCAAGTGCTGCCAGAGGGTATGCCCCCCGCGTCCATCACACAGAGTTCAGACCCCTCGCTGCCTCATTCTGGGCCCTGGCCTGCTGCCCACGGGGACACCACCCATGGCAGGCTTCTCCCAGAATGGAGCTACGGCCAGACAGGGGGCGCGAGGAACATGAGGGTGGGTGCTTGCTCCTGGTCCCCCCAGATGGGGGCCCCTCTCTGGGTGGCCTGGTCTACACAGCTCCCTCCCTCCAGGCTGCATCTCTGTTGCTATGGGGCCCCCATTTTCGCCCTGCCCCTGGGCCCCCCCTAAAACTTGCCCAGGCCCTTGTCATTAGTCCCTTTGTATGTAACCCCTACTGAGTCACCTGACTTTGGGTGTGCCCTGTAATTCCTGTTGGGACTCTGAATAGAATAATCTTGGAGTTGACGGACATATGGAACCATGTCTCAAAATCCAGCAGCCAAAACCCAGAGATGAATAGTTGCAAGCATAGGGACTTCCAGGGTGGTCAGATGGTCAAGGCTTCACCTTCTAAGGCTGAAGGTGCTGTTCGACCTGTTCGACCTGTTCGACCCCCAGTCGGGGAGCTAAGACCCCACCTTCCTCTCAGCCAAAGAGCCAAGACACAGAAGCAATATTGTGACAGATTCAACAGGGACTTTGAAAATGGCCCACAGTTTTAAAAAAACTGCAAATGTGAGCAACAGCCGCTTCCATACAGAAAATCAACCCAAAGCACAACACAGAAGGGAAAGCGAAAAGGGCAAAACCCGGGGAAAATAACGGCACCTCACGACACGGAGGAGTGCTTTTCTCCAAAATACACAAAGAGCTCTCGGAGATGAAAGCAAGAAAGACCACAGACCAACAGAAAAACAGGCGGAGGTCACAGCGGGCCACAGAACGAGAAATACACATGGCTCAAAACACGTGCAAGCCCGACAGTCAGAGACCCCTGCGGTAACAGTGCGGCAGGGTCCAGGCTCCCGTCGGCCAGCTGGGAGGACGGCGGGCGTCTGACCGAGCTCTCTGGTGTCGGGGGGCCGGGGAGCCCAGGCTGTCGTCCTCTCTCAGTGGAGGTGCCCGCCTGCCTCTGAGGGGCACAGCCAGCAAGAAGTCCAACGGCCTTTCCCCGACTCCGTGACCTGCTCCTGGGGCACCCCTGATGCGGGGGCACTGACCTCTGACCAGGCAGCTCCCTGCAGGATCATCTGTGATTCTAAAACACGTGCAAGCCAGCAAGTGGCTGAATCCAAGGGCCGGGCTAGGCCACCCGATGACTTACCAGGGCCTGTCTCTGTGGGAGGAAGAGGACGCTCCCTTGGAGCTAAAAGCCAAATATTCCCTGGGTGCTTGGCTAAGGGAAAACAGAGTAAGTGCGAAAAGCGTGGTGCATTTGGCGTGCCAACTCTAGGGTAAGAAGGTAGGAAATAAGAACATGCATGTCTTCGGTCTTGAGTCTGCACAGAGAAGAGAGACCGAGGGCACGAGGAAGTTGGGGTGGACGCAGGTGCGGGGTGGCGGCCAGGCCAGGTAGGAAGGAGGCGTCTCAGCACCGAGTTCTCCTACTGCTTCAGTTCCTGAACGGGGTGCTTGTGCACAAGGATGGAGAATAAAGGCAACGAGGATGAAGGGGAGATGGCGAAATCGACCACACTGCAGAATCTGAGAGCACAGTGACTCTTCTCCATGAGGGTGGCAGGGTTGTAGCCTCCGAGGCCAGCGGTGAAGAGCATGGGACTCAGGATAAAAGGGACCTCGGCTTGGATCTTGGCGTTTCTGCCTTCCCGCTGGATGCTGACCTGACCTCCCTGAGCTCAGTGTGCGTGGCTGGGCAACGGGTCTCAGCCCTGATGTCACAGGGTCCTGAGGATGCATTACGTCATTGACGTCCTTGCAAAGTGCTGGCTCATAGGAAATACAAGACACTATGGTTTCTATAGCTTTTAGCTGATGTGTCGAGAGGTTAGAATTTAACTGCCCATGTAAACTCTTTTTACCAAAAATTCTCCCTCTAAAATGAAATTATTGTCTTCCAAATATACACTGAGGCTACTCTATTGAGAAGTGTGGCTGAGGGCTCTTTCCTGGCTCCAACATATAACAAGTGCATCCAGCGTGGAAACATATACATGACCACCTGTAAAACAGGCAGCTGGTGGGAAGTTGCGGTATGGCACTGGGAGCTCAGATAGTGTGGGATCCCCGGTGGCTTGGCCGGTAAAGAATCCGCCTGCAGTGCAGGAGACCCGGGTTGATTCCTGAGTCGGAAAATCCACTGGAGAAAGGATAGGCTACCCACTCCAGTATTCTTGGGCTTCCCCGGTGGCTCAGCTGGTAAAAGAATCTGCCTTCAATGTGGGAGACTTGGGTTCGATCCCTGGTTGGGAAGATCCCTTGGAGGAGGGACAGGCTACCCACTCTAGTATTCTGGCCTGGAGAATTCCACTCTATAGCCTGATGCTGCTGCTGCTGCTAAGTCACTTCAGTCATGTCCGACTCTGTGTGACCCCATAGACGGCAGCCCACCAGGCTCCCCCATCCCTGGGATTCTCTAGGCAAGAATACTGGAGTGGGTTGCCATTTCCTTCTCCAATGCATGAAAGAGAAAAGTGAACATGAAGTCGCTCAGTCTGTCCGACTGTTAGCGACCTCATGGACTGCAGCCCACCAGGCTACTCCATCCAATGGATTTTCCAGGCAAGAGTACTGAGGTGGGGTGCCATTGCCTTCCCCGACGCTATAACCTATGGGGTCGCAAAGCTTCAGACACAACTGAGTGACTTTCACTTCAGTTTCATGGTTGATTCCCGTTGTTGCATGGCAGAAATCAACTCAACATTGTAAAGCAATTATCCTCCAATTGAAAATAAAATAATTATTTAAAAAAGAGAAATCCACAAGCGTGTCCAGGAGGCAGGAGGGGGCATACGGTGCTGGGCTTCCCTCTCCGCCACCCCTCCTGCCCCCCAGGGTCCCCTCTTCACTTCATCCTCTCTCGTTTCTCCTGTCCTTTCCTCCCTCACGTCTGCCTCTCTTCCCCTGGGCCTCTGCAGCCACAGATGACCGGGCTCACGAGCCTTCTGGTTGCCTGAGAGGTAAATGTGATTATCTCCGTTTCGCTAATGAGAACTTTTAAGTAACTTCCCTAAGGCTTCCCCGGTGACTCAGATGGTAAGGAATCTGCCTGCAAGGAGGGAAGATCTAGGTTTGATTCCTGGGTCGGTAAGTTCCCCTGGAGAAGGGACTGACAACCCACTCCAGTGTTCCTGCCTGGAGAATCCCATGGACGGAGGAGCCTGGCGGGCTGCAGTCCAGGGGGTCGCAGAGTCAGATGCGACTGAGGACTTACACTGAGACCCTGTAACTCTGACTTGAAGCCGCTGAGGAGTCGTGCCTGACCACAGGGCTCACTGCCTTCTTCGCGAGGCTTGAGGGCCTCCCTGGGGACTAACTGCTCCCCCCCTCCCTGCCCCGGGGCGGGGAGGAAAGAAGGAAGAACAGACGGCCAGGTCTTCCCAGGAGACCTCTGTGCGCCTCCGGCAAACCGGGACTCCAAACTGTCTGCTTTTTATTTCCTCTTTCTCTTAGGGAGAAAGTGAGTCCCCTGGGTAGACATGAATAAAAATCCAAGCTCCCCGAGGCCAGAGAACATCATTTGAAGATCCTTTGGTTCCTCGATAGAACCCAATAAAGATGAGTGATGTGTAGAATGCATCCTGAAGGGACCGTGAGGGACTTCGTTCTCCCCGCGTGGTTCCAAGGTTGTATTTCAACTGCCCCGGGCACATGCCCACAGCCTCAGAGGCAGAGGCTACCCTGCTGGCCTCTTTTCTTTTGAAAAACAGGTTTCTTTCTCTCTCTCTCTTAAAAATTCTTCAGGTATAGTTGATTTACAGCGTTGTGCCAGTCTCTGCTGTACAGCAAAATGACTCCGTTACACACATACCTGCATTCTTTTTTTATATTCTTTTGCATTATGGTTTATCACAAGATGTTGAGTTTCAATGTAACACAGTTGGACCTAGAGGTGTATCCATTCTATATGTAACACTCTGCATCTGTCAACCCCAAACTCCCTGTCTCTCTCTCGATCTGCATCCCCCTCCCCCGGCATCTATGAGTCTGTTCTCTATGCCGATGGGTCTGTTTCAAGGACAGATTTCTTCTGAGGGTGACCTTGGCTTCCTTCATAGAAACCGAGGTGCAAGAAACAGTCATCTGGGCCCTGTGGGTTTTCCCTTCAGACTGGGCATCCTTCTAGTGGACCCCAGCTCATCTGCCCACTGGGCATCCTTCTAGTGGACCCCAGCTCATCTGCCCACTGGGCATCCTTCTCGCGGACTCCAGCTCATCTGCCCATTTCTATCTCAGTTCGATGGTGCTAAGGTGAACGAAGCGTTCCTGTTTCTGCAGTGATGCTAGACCTCGGTGAAGAGGACTGCTCACGGCTGGAACAGAAATCTGCAGAGCGGAGGTAAATATTTCCCTGACAGAGACAGTCTTCAGTGGGATTCTCTTTCTGCAATGATGTTTTCTAGCTTAGTGTCCTGGTTTTGCAACATAGTGATTAATACATTAAACCAATTAAGCTCTGAGTAACTGCTCACACTTGTTTGCATATGTTTTCTAGAAGCAAACACAGAGAATTAGTCTGAACCAAAGGTGTAATTTATTTGTCTGAAATCTGAGTCACTAAGTTCCCTCAGGGTATCTTTGAACTTGTTCTGTCTCCACGGAATACTTTTTTATTCTCCTCCAAACATGTGGTTTCTTGAGACATTGAAAACAAATTCATGGTTACCAAAGGGGAAAGAGGGGAGAGATAAATTAGAAGTCAGGGATTAACAAATATACACTACTAGGAATAAAATAAACAACACGGTCCTGCTGTGTGGTGCAGGGAACTACATTCAATATCTTGTAATAATCTATCAAGGAGAATAATCTGTGTGTGTGAGTCACTTAGTCATGTCTGACTCTTTGCAACCCCATGGACTGTAGCCCACCAGACTCCGCTGTCCATGGAATTGTCCAAGCAAGAACACTGGAGTGGTTGCCATTTCCTTCTCCAGGGCTTCTTCTGGACCCAGGGATTGAACCTGGGTCTCCTGCATTGCAGGCAGATCCTTTACTCTCTGAGCCCCAGGGAAGCCCATATATACATATATATTTGCATATATATGTGAGTATAACTGAATCACTTTGTTGTATACCCGAAACATTGTAAATTAAATATATTTCAATAAAAAATAAATACATAAATAACTAAAAGATTAAAAAACCATGTGATTTGCTTAGAATCAGGCTCCCCAGCCCAGAAACCAGCCTGTTCTATGTCGTCTGTTTCAGAATGCGATCACATTACTTCAGAAACACTCAGACCACACGCTCTGTGCCTCTCCGGCTCTGAATCTGTGTGCAAGGGACACTGCTGCCGTGGCTGTCTGTCACAGAAATGGGAAACAGCCATCCTCCCTAGATGCTGTCAGTATTGAGGGTTAGAAGGAGAGAAGCATCGTTGGCTCAGAGGGTAAAGAATCCACCTGCAAAGCAGGAGACTCAGGTTCAATTCCTGGGTCAGTCAGATCCACTGCAGAAGGAAATGGCACCCCACCCCAGTATTCTTGCCTGGAGAATCCCATGGACAGAGGTGCCTGGAGAATCCCATGGACAGAGGAGCCTGGAGGGCTGCCGTCCAGGGGGTTGCAGAGAGGCAGACACGACTGAGAGCCTATTATCTATCTGTCTGTCTAGAGCTCGGGGCCAGTGGAGACCGTCTCCACACACCTTTCACATCTCTTAAGCTCTGCGGCACTGACAGCACTGCGTGATAGTTTACCTACAACTCAAAAGAAGTTTTCCTCCTAAACATTGTACATAGCTTTCAGCCTTGAGCTGAAAGATTTTCAGCGATCTATACAATTATTAGGGGCTTCCCTGGTGGCTCAGACGGTAAAGCATCTGCCTGCAATGTGGGAGATCTGGGTTCGATTCCTGGGTCGGGAAGATTCCCTGGAGGAGGAAATGGCAATCCACTCCAGCACTCTTGCCTGGAAAATCCCATGGACGGAGGAGCCTGATAGGCTGCAGTCCACGGGGTCGCAAAGAGTCGGACACGACTGAGCTACTTCAGTACTTCAGAATACAATTATTAGAACCCAGGCACAAGACTACAGTGTTTTCAGGCCAGTGACCCTTCTAGAGTATTCGCGAAGCTCTGCAGTGTGTGGCCAAGAAGACCAAGAGCCCGAGCTGCGAGTCGGCCACGGCGACGCCGGGACGGGGCTGCGCTGGCCTCCCTGGCCTCGGCCTCCGCAGGCGCGCCTCGGGGAAGCACCTGGTCGGCCCTCAGGAACTGCGTGTTTGCTTTCCGATGATGTCACGCCTGTGGAAGCCCTTTGTGGGGAGTGTGCGAGGCAGCCCTCCCGCAGCCCCTCCTGCACGGCCCTTGCCTGGTCTCCATGGAGAAGTCTGCGGAGGGACCCGGGGTGGGGCGAGAAGGCAACGAGAGCGCCCGCGAGGCTCACGCCCCAGCTTTCGTCCCCTTTCTCCTCTGGGGCCGTTTTGTGGGGGTGCTGTGTGTCTGAGGGGACCCCAGCCGGCGCTGTCCCAGTCACCTTCCGGCGTGACTTCCGAGCCTGCAGAGGCTGGACGCCTCCGAACCCCTACCTCCCAGGCCCCTGGGGCTCGGCTCCCAGCCGAGACGCTGCGTGTTGATCGCGCTCAGGCTGCTGCCGGCTGGGAGCTGCCGTGTCCATCCTGATGCGGGGGCCCAGGGACGTGCCCGAGTCGCCCGGCCTGGGCCTCCTGCCCGCCTCTGCCACCCCACCCCTCCTCCGCCACCCCCTCCCACTGCTGCCGGGGGAGTTTCCCAGGAGCTGCCAGGCCTCTGGCTGGGGGATCAGCCCCGGGTCCCGGGAGGGCAGCGCCTTCGTCGTGCTCGGGGCCTTGCCCTGGTGCGGTGAGGAGAGGGACCAAACAGCAGCTTGGAGCGAGTGCGTTTGCTTAAAGCCCCTGCACCCACCACCGGACACGCTCGTTGCTTCTCGAGTCCCAGGCCCGCTGAACATTCTGTCACCGGAAGACTACACGGCAAAGTCAGTCTGCGGGTGAGATAACAGTGGAAAGAGAAGGGAAACGCTCATGTGTGCACGCGCGCACGCACAGAGATGCACACATCCGAGCAGGGAGGACGCAGGCCAGGTTCTCGGCCTCCTGTGAGTGGCCGGGCAGCGACTTCCTTCCGCCCACCGCCCAGTCCAGGCTACGAGCCCCCAGTCAGAACATCCACCGTCATTTGGGTGAAACTACCCAAACCTCCATGTGCACAGTGGTCTGGGCCCTGAGTCATGCAGCCTCGTCCTGTTCTTCTGGCTGCTGCAGAAGACCTTGCTATCAGGCAGGGAGGGCGCCGAGTTACCCTAGGAGCCCCCGGGCTCCAGACGCAGCCCTGGCTGCCTGATTTGCACTCTCCCCTGGGTTGCCGGGGTTCGTCACTCCAGCCAGTGGCCTGACCCCTTTTCCCGCCCAGTGGTTCCGAGGCGTCAAGAGCCCAAGAGAGCCTGGTGGCAGGGTCATCTTCCAACTCCACGAGGCCGTTGTTTGGCCTGGGGTGGGGAAGGTTGTCCCTGCTAAGACGTCCGGACCGGCTAGTTCAGAGCTGCCGGGAGCGAGCAGCAGCTCTGCGAGGGGTTGCTGCCGCTGATGGAGTGGACCCTGCCCGCTGCCATCCCTGGCCTCCCAGATCCCAGGTCCTGGCACAGGAAGGGAGGGAGGAGGCAGGGAGGAGGCACAATGCAGAGAGGGTGGGAGGAAAGAATGGAGGCAGGAAGGAAGGAAACGGAAATGAGGGAGAGAGAAGAGAAAAAGGAGACACAAGCCCCTGGCGCTAGAGACCACCAGGCTTCCAGAGTTTCGCCGCCTCGCCGCGCAGAGCCCCTTCTCTCCCACAAACACAGCGTCCATCCAGGAAGCCTTTTCCAGCAGAGATCTATTGCTCTCGGGCTCGCTTTATGTAGAAGCAAGTAATTTAGGAGCACCATAAAAGCTTATTGATTACCAGTGGTCGGCCCTGTGGTAGATACTTGGCAAGAGGGAAAAGGAAAGATAGAAATAAGCCCCAAGCTTCCTTCTGCAGAAATAGACCAAACATCAGCCTGGCATCCTCCCAGCCCAGACCATTTCTTGAGCTCATTAAAATTCAACAGCAGTGACCTGATGTGTCCTGGAGGAGTCATCCCAGCCTCCCCCAGACCTCTCGTACGCCTCTCCACCTCCAGCAAAGGCCTCCATGGGATGAGGGGACAGGAAGGCGGTGCTTCTCAGGCCTGGGCACCAGAACCCGCTGGAGGGCCTGTGGGCTCCATCCAGAAGGTCTGGGCCAGCTCCCTGCCGGGCCAGGGGCTGCCCTCTGGGAACCGGTGGTTTTGAGGTGGTAAAGCAGAAAGGTGAAGAACACGAACTCTGAAAGTCAGACCGCCTGGGTCCAAATCCTGCTCCACCTTCACTGTGGGACCCTGGACGATCACTTACAGGTGCCTCAGTTTTCCCATCTCTAGAATGTGCTTCACAGGGTTATCAAAGGGTTAACAAAACAAAGTGCTGAGCCCAGCACTCATCTCAGGCCAAGTGGGAGCCAATCCCAGCTGCTAGTTAGACGCTCTCTGTCTGGTGACCCGAGTCACACCCCCCTCCCCAAGACCCCTGCTCACAACTCAGTCGCAGTTCCCTCCCACGTGAGACAGGAGGCCTGGCTAGTTGACGCTCAAGGTTCCTTCTGATAGAAGCGACCTCTGCAGCGCGCAGGAAGCCCTCTGAGTCTCTGCGCGCTGTGACCATGCCCGGCACATCTTGTTTTAACTTTCCAATGTAGCAAGCGTGTGAGCCCCAGCAGCTTGCCGAGTCGGAGCTGACGGTGTGACCTTGCCCTCCTCCGCACTCCGTCAGGGCTGGCCCAGGGGCTGCGCCCCGACTCACATGGTCCTTGGGGCGGCCCTGGAGGGCCGTGGCCTTGTCCCAATTTCCAGGCAAGGGACCCAAGCCCAGGAAGGTGACGAAACTTGCCCAAGGTGGGCAATGACAGTGGGACCAGAGCGCCAAGCAAAGATCGCTGTGAGGTACTGGGGGCCGAGTTCGGGCCACGAATAGACAGACCCAGACCAGAGACCCCCAGCTGGAGGGGGTCTGAGGAAGCAGAGGGGTTCTCCAAGTGTAGGGGCTGCCACGCTGGGTCCCAGTCTGCCCAACATGAGCCCCAGGGTCACCCACCTCTACTAGGAAAGGCAGCCTGTCTCTGCCCAAAGCTGCCCAGGTGGGCGGGGCAGCCTGCTACCCCTCCGAGGCCCTCCACCCGGCCCCGGGCCCTTGGGAGAGCCTGCTTACCTGCAGAGGCCCAGCCCGCACCGCTGCAGGGGCCCTGGGACTCCTGCCCACCCCGCAGTGACCGCAGCCCCAGGCCAACAGGTTTCTACCATGGCCTCTGGGGCATGGAAGCAGCCTTTCACACCACGACCTGACCCCCTGTCATGGGCTGAACTGTGTCCCCCCACCCGTAGATTCCCATGTTGAAGCGCCAACCCAGGAGGTTAAATGAGGTCACCGGGGAGGGACCTAGTCCACCATGATAGGTATCTTTACTTTTTTATTTTTCAATTTATGAAAGTATAATAATACATGTATGAGACTTGGAAAATACAGAACAAGGTTACATATAGTTCCACTATATATTATAATTATTTTTTAAGTAGATAAATGAAGAGTTTTAGTTGGAATTTCAATATCAAACTCTTAAAAATTGAACGAATAGACAGAAAAGTGGACGGACACAGTAGACCTGGAAAGCACCATGAACCAGCTCAACATAAGCAGTTAGCTGCTCACTCGTGTCCAGCTCTTCGCGACCCTCTGGCTACAGCCCGCCAGACTCCCTGTCCATGAGATTTTCAGGTAAGAATACCGGAGTGGGCTGTCATTTCCTCCTCCGGGGGATCTTCCCGACCCAGGGATCAAATCTGTGTCTTCTGCACTGTTGGGCAGATTCTTTACTCAGTGCCCCGGCTCACCACTGAAAAATGCCTTTAAGAGGCCCTGCTGCCGTGGGAGGTTGGCCTGACTGCTGCTCGCTGGACACCAGCCCCCAGCGTCATAGTGAGATAAGTCAGAGCAAGACCACGTCATAATTTCATCTGCCGGACAAAAACAGGTCACCCTGACACCCACAAAAGCTTTTTTTGGCTAAAATGAGTAACTGCTACTTTGCCAATTACAACTTTATCTTCAGTCTCTCCCTATTTATTGAAATGCCTGGTCAGGGAAGTGCCCCTACCTTCTGACAGCATCCAATCTCCCATCTAGACCCATGCCAGCTTCCTTAGATCCTCCCCCAAGTCATCTAGCTAAGCAAAGTCACTTAGTCGTGTCCGATTCTTTGTGACCCCGTGGACTGCAGGCCACCAGGCTCCTCAGTCCATGGGATTTTGTGCCCCTACCTTCTGACAGCATCCAATCTCCCATCTAGACCCATGCCAGCTTCCTTAGATCCTCCCCCAAGTCATCTAGCTAAGCAAAGTCACTTAGTCGTGTCCGATTCTTTGTGACCCCGTGGACTGCAGGCCACCAGGCTCCTCAGTCCATGGGATTTTCCAAGCAAGAATAATGGAGTGGGTTGCCATTTCCTTCTCCAGGGGATCTTCCCTGACCCAGGGATCGAACCCAGGTCTCCCGCATTGGAGGCAGACGCTTTAACCTCTGAGCTACCAGGGAAGTCTCATCTAGCTAAAGCCCGCATCTATAACAGGTGCTTCCCACGTCCCCTCCCCAGATACCCACGGTTCCCATGGTAACATCCTCCCTCAGAGCAGTGGGTCACGACTCCCCCTGTCCAAGCACAGATGTGGCTGGGGGTCTCCAGCCACAACCCTTGGACAATGCTGACCCTAGCTGTTGTTTGATGGAGCAGACTACACTAGCTGGATATGAGAGCTGGATCACAAAGAAGGCTGAGCACCAAAGAACTGATGCTTTAGAACTGTGGTGCTGGGAAGAATCTTGAGGGTCCCTTGGACTGCAAGGGAGTGCAACCAGGCAATCCTAAAGGAAATCAGCCCTGAATTCACTGGAAGGACTGATGCTGATGTTGAGGCTCCAATACTTTGGCCACCGGATGCAAAGAGCCAACTCGTTGGAAAAGACCCTGATGCTGGGAAAGACTGAAAGCAGGAGGAGAAGGGGACAACAGAGGATGTGATGGTTGGATGGCATCACCAACTTGACGGACGTGAGTTTGAGCAAGCTCCAGGAGATACTGAAAGACAGGGAAGTCTGGCGTGCTGCAGTCCGTGGGGTAACAGAGTTAGACTTACTCCTTAGCTCCTAACTGCCAGATCTGGGGAAGGGATGCCGAGAGGAGGATGAGGTGGGTGTTGAAGACTGAAAAGAGGCTTGGCAGTTTCCAAAGGGGAGAGGAGTTCGCGGATTCCAGTCGGCTGCCTCTGTGGGGGCAACGCAAGCCTCTCTCCACCCCCAACAGAACCTTCAGTAATGACTGTGTCATTCGCTGAGCTCTCCAAGTTGGGTTTGGGTCTGGGTTTGGGGCTGAGTGGGTTGGATCTCTAACTGGCTGGAGAGACTGGGCTGTGAGCAGATCCTCAGGCGAGGCGGGCAATCCTCAGGGGTTCCCTGAGTCCCGGGAGCTCAAGGCAGCGGTTCTCCACCCACCCAGCCATTAAAACTCCCCAGGGTGCTCGAGAAAGGTCCTCAGGGCCCAGGTGAGAGTCTCCACTTCCGCCTTCGGGAACCCTTCCCTAGGGTCCTGGAACCACATTCCAGCAGGTGCGCTTGTGGAAAAAGCGGCTCAACTGTGAGAATCTCAATCATCAGTTTCGATGGTGGGAAAGTATTTGTGAACAGACATGTCTTTCGTTCTCTAAATAACAACAGAATGAGGTCACCTGGGGGCTCTGTAAGATCTTACCAGGAAGTGTGGGTGGGGCCGTGGGTGGGGACGTTCCCTACCGAGGACAGGAGACTGTTCCAGGTGAACCCCGCCCCACCCTGGTGACCCCCGGAGCCCTCAGGGGGCTCGTCATCGGGGCTTCCGCTGAACAAGCGCATCTGGAGCCTTCCTTCTTCCCAGTCCTCCGGGTCCACACCCAGCAGGACATTCCCAAGAGCAGGTGCTTGAGAACCCTCGGGTCCGTCCAGCAGGGAAACGATCTGCTGGCTCCCGTGTGACTCCGAGGGCAAGATGCCTGCTGCTAAGCTGCTAAGTCACTTCAGTCGTGTCCGACTCTGTGCGACCCCATAGACGGCAGCCCACCAGGCTCCCCGGTCCCTGGGATTCTCCAGGGAAGAATACTGGATTGGGTTGCCATTTCCTGGGAGCCTGCAAAACCGGAGCCCGTCCTTCCTGTGATTCTACAAAAGGCGCTGTTTTTAAATCACAAAGAAATGGAAAAAGCCATCAGTTCAGTCGCTCAGTCGTGTCTGACTTTGCAACCTTATGAATCGCAGCATGCCAGGCCTCCCTGTCCATCACCAACTCCCGGATCTCACTCAGACTCACGTCCATCGAGTCGGTGATGCCATCCAGCCATCTCATCCTCGGTCGTCCCCTTCTCCTCCTGCCCCCAATCCCTCCCAGCATCAGAGTCTTTTCCAGTGAGTCAACTCTTCGCATGAGGTGGCCAAAGTATTGGAGTTTCAGCTTCAGCATCATTCCTTCCAAAGAAATCCCAGGGCTGATCTCCTTTAGGATGGACTGGTTGGATCTCCTTGCAGTCCAATGGATTCTCAAGAGTCTTCTCCAACACCACAGTTCAAAAGCATCATCCTTCAGCACTCAGCTTTCTTCACTGTCCAACTCTCACATCCATACATGACTACTGGAAAAACCATAGCCTTGACTAGATGGACCTAGGTTGGCAAAGTAATGTCTCTGCATTTGAATATACTATCTAGGTTTGTCATAACTTTTCTCTCAAGGAGTAAACATCTTTTCAAGGAGTAAACATCTTTTAATTTCATGGCTGCAATCACCATCTGCAGTGATTTTGGAGCCCAAAAAATAAAGTCTGACACTGTTTCCACTGTTTCCCCATCTATTTCCCATGAAGTGATGAGACCAGATGCCATGATCTTCATTTTCTGAACGTTGAGCTTTAAGCCAACTTTTTCGCTCTCTTCTTTCACTTTCATGAAGAGGCTTTTTAGTTCCTCTTCAATTTCTGCCATAAGGGTGGTGTCATCTGCATATCTGAGGTTATTGATATTCTCCTGGCAATCTTGATTCCAGCTTGTGCTTCTTCCAGCCCAGTGTTTCTCATGATGTACTCTGCATAGAAGTTAAATAAGCAGGGTGACAATATACAGCCGGGAAGTACTCCTTTTCCTCTTTGAAACCAGTCTGTTTTTCCATGTCCAGTTCTAACTGTTGCTTCCTGACCTGCATGTAGGTTTCTCAAGAGATAGGTCATGTACCCCCATTAAAGAGGTTCTCTTTCCTCTGCTCAGGTGTAACAGGTGAGCCCTAGGTCCTCAGCACCTTGCTATTGGGAAAGCGAGTCACACACCTTGAATGTTGTCCCTGTATGCTGACCGCGGTCCCCTCCTCCCACATAAGTCCCTTCCCCCACGCAAGCCCCTCCTCACGCGAGCCCCTCCCCCACTCGAGCCCTGCCCCACTCAAGCCCCTCCCCCACGCGGTCCCCTCCCCCCACGCGAGCCCTTGCCTATGCATCGGGGCCCATGGGGACTAGAGCAGGCCCCGCACACGGCGACATCCCGGGTGTGACTCGGCATCAGCCCCGGGCGAGCTGGGAGCCTGGTCTGAAGGACTCGCTCTCCCCCAGCGCTTGGCACAGAGGGGCTCAGGCACGAGGGATGTGAGGATGGGCAAGTAGGGCTCCCCCCACCAAGGGACACGCCCGTGCCTTTTCAGACTTCCATCCCCCCAGACGGATGCAACAGGGGGCCGTGGCAGGCCGGGGCATCTTTGACCTTGACCTTCCCTCTGCCCTGGAGACAGGCTGGCCTGGCAACCCCTGCACCGCTGAGGTCTGAGAGCAGGATCCAAGCTGCCCTCCTGCAGAGGCCGCTTCTCGGAGGTGGCAGCCCTCCGCGCGGCACCCCTCTGTCTCACGCCTTTCGGCTCCTGCCCACACGGTTCCCAGGGGCTCCCAGCCCTGCCCTCAGGTGACCCGGGAGCCGCTGCCTCCCAAACGCAGAGGCCTCGCTCCGTTCTGCCTCTGGCAGACACCGCGGGCAGGACTGCACATCCTAAATAGCTTTAAAATAGCACAGCTGACATTTTGGAGACTGATTAGCAACCTGATGTTTGCTCGGCTCCGCTGCCTGAGTTGAAATCTATTCGTATCAATCGATTGATGGTGGTGGAGCACCTGCTGGGAGCCAAAGGCAAAAGCAGCACCAAGTGGGCCTCGCGGGGACGCGCTTCCTGCCTCCGGGGAGTCTCCAGGGATGCTGAGCTCGGCCGCTGGGCTTCCAGCTGTGAGGGTGCTGAAGGTGCAGCAGCCGGAGGCAGCTGTGGGCGGAGGCGGAGGGGGCACGGAGCGTGGGGTGACTGCGGGAGCAGAAGCTGCAGCACCTGAGGGCCCGGGCAGGGGGCTGTGTGCAGGGACCACCGACAGACGGGGTCAAACAGCGGATGGCCGCCGAGGGAAGCAGGTAATTCAGAGCTCAGCCTGTCGTAGGCAGAACAGAACCCAGGGCAGAGCCCGCAGCAACGCCAACCGAGAGGAGCTGGGCCGCACGAGGTGTGGGCGGGCCTGGGGCCGCAGGGTGCGGTCGGGAGAGAAGGGACAATCCCGGGGAAGATGGGCAGGAGGTAGGGACAGGTGGGAAGCAGATAGTGAAGAGTGGGCCTTTGAGACCCCAGGAGGTGAGAGAGATAAAAGGTTCAGGGCATGGGATTCACTGAAGAGCTTTCTTCTTTCTTTTCTCTTTTTTTAAAAAGTATTTTTATTTATTTTTTTTTAAATGTGAAATGTACACCACGAAATTTACCATTTTAACCATTTACGGGACCGGTGCAGAGCATCACATTCATAAGCGCCTCCACAGGGATGTATGACAGTCCCCAGCACCCATCTCCCAAAGCGAGGCTCTGTCCCCCTTAAACCCTGCCTCCATGTTCCGGACCCTCGGCCCCGGGCCCCATGCTGCTTCCTGCCTCTGTGAACCGGATGGCTCGGGGAGCCTCGCCTACGTGGACGCGTGCAGCATTTGGCCTTTTGTATCTGGTTTAGTTCACCGGGCATCACGTCCTCAAGGTTCATCCACGATGTGGCCTGTGTCAGAATTTCCTTCCTCTTGTCAGCTGGACCATACTTCATTGTGTACATGGACCACATTTGTTTATCCACCGTCCATCAGCGGCCCCTTGGGTTGCTTCTGCCTCTCAGCCACCGTGAAGGATGCTGCTGTGAGCACGGGTGTGCAAATCGTCGTTCCAGGCCCTGCTTTTTAATTTCTCTCGCTCCTCTCTCATTTTACATGAAGCAAGTCGAGCTGCTCCTTCAAACGTGGCTTAGACATCGCCTCAGCTAAACATCCAAGTTCATCACACACAAGTTCCACCTTCCGCTCAAGCCTAGAACATAATCAGGTTATTGTTTAACCGGGCTTGCTTTCCTCCAGTTTCCAGCGACACGTGCCTCATTTTCACATGAGCACCCACATTTGCACCACCTTCCCGAACATACGAAGCTTGTTCCCCTGCTCCATACGGGCAGCGTGTCCCCCGGCCTGCGATTCCTGGCATGAGCACGGGTTTCTGTGCCCCCACCTCTGCCCCCATCCTGGCCCTGCCCCCCGGGGAAGCCGTGCAACCACGATGGTCTCAGCACTGTCGTGGGGGGTGGGGATGGGCGCACAGGACCCCTCCCCAGGCTCCTCCCAAGGGTTAAACTGGCCACCAGTGTGCAGGCCTCTCGGCGTCCTCACACCTTAGACTTTCCCGGCCACAGCACTGGCCTGCCTGCTGGTAAGTGTGGGAGGGTGGCATCCTTTTGCTGGGCTGCAGGCACTTTTAGAACAGAAGCATGTACCCAGTCACTTCGGTTGTGTCTGACTCTGTGACCCCATGGATTGCAACCCACCGGCTCCTCTGTCCACGGGATTCTCCAGGCAAGAATACTGGGGCGGGTTGCCATTTTCCCCTCCAGGAGATCTTCCTGACCCAGAGGGCAAACCCACATCCCCTGTGTCTCTTGCACTGCAGGTGGATTCGTTACCCGCTGAGCCACCACCACTGATGGCAAATATTGGGTTCCAAAGGAGTCTCCGTTGCATCCGGTCCTGGTGTGAGAGGGCGATGGTGTCCACCAGGGGCAGGGGGGCAGGCCAGGCTGAACCCAGACTCCGGGGGCCCCAGAGACGGTCACCCGGCTCTTGTTTTCCAGTTTTCTAGGCTCTGAGTAACTCGCCCTCCCCTTCCAGTGTGGGGATCTGTTATCCAAAGATGTGGCGCCAAGACGTCAGGAGGTGATAAGGACCGTTTAATGATGAAGCCAAACCCCACCACACCGTCAATCCTCAGCATCCGCAGAAATGAGCAGGGACCCCCCCACCAGCAAGTGAGCGTTTGATGAGTGAATTCCTGCCCGCACACTCGCAGAACCACAGACCTCAGGCCTCCAGCGTCGTGCCCCGGATTACAAAGCAAACAGCGCAGGAGACCGCCACAGCTCAGCCAAGACAAAGGCCACAGTAATCGAACCGGCGACGAGCAGGCTGCCTGTGGCCCCCCGAGTCTCTCACGCCCTGCTCTCACAGCCCGCCTTCGGCACTGAGTCCTCCCCGCGTCGCAGTGACATTAACTCGGTCTCCCTCCCAGGAGGGTGAAGTCCTCGGGGCCCAGGCGCCCTGTTCAATCTGTGCCGACGGAGCCTGGCGCATCCTCTGCAGACCGGGGAGGCGGTCGAGCCCCCCGGGCGGGAGCTGCCAGCCACGTCATCCTGCTCTTGTTCTTTCCTCCCGCATGTCATCACCTGCGGGGACGAAAGCAGGCCCCCTTGATTGATTTTGGTCTCTGTGTCTGCACACGCGTATATTAGCTGGCTTGTGAGAAAGAGGTGGCTCTTCCACAGGCTGGAATTAGATGCTGTATTCAACGTTTGCGCTGCGACTTGGGGGATTAGAAAAACGCCTTGTCCCGAACAGAAACCGTGATGCTCCCCGTTTTTTTTTTTTCTTAGTGTAAAACATGAAGTAAACATGATTCACAGCCGCTCTCAATGTCCTGGTGCATTCCGGAGACCCATTTCAGATAAATGACTCTCCAACGCGTGATGAGTCTGGTTTGATGGGCTATAACGTGTTCAGATTATTTTAAACCCAGGCCCTGCTTTGATATTTGTTTCTTGTGGTCACCGTGGATGGAAAACAAAGACACCAGGAGCAGAAGCAGGTTCTGCTGGGGGATAGGGGAGAAGCAGGAAGGGAGGGTGTGTCTTCAAAAAACTCACAAGGCAGATACGCTGATGTCTGTAAAACTGAGGTGGTACTGGCTTATATTATTGCCTGTACTTCTCTGAAAGTTTAAAACATTTCAGAAAGAGAGAGACTCTTCCAGGTGTCTGTATGCCGCTGTGAGTCCTGGCCACCCTGAGCTACTCAAGTGGGGTCAGCCAGCAGCTTCTCACAAATGCAGCTTCTCAGGCCTGGCCCACCCTGGAGATTCAGAATCTGCATTTTAAGGAGCCCCAGATGATTCCTACACACGTGAAACTGGCCTCTTCCCTCCTGAGAAGCAACCCTGAGCATCACCTCCTGAACTCCTAAAGCAGGGAAGCAGTTCAAGGATATTTTAAGATCTCTTTGAGCCCCCATCTGGGTCAGGAGTGCCCCAATGCCCTGCATCCGCTTTTCCCAAAGCATTCTGCGTTACTGCCAGATGCCCCCTGGACCGTGAACTTCCCATCTGGGCCTTCAGCCTCTGGGCGGTTGTCCTAGCACAGTACCTCGTGGCACGTGGCGTGAGGGTCAATGGATGCTTTAAGCTCAAACAAGAATCCACGTTTTTAGATACCTTTCAGGCCACCATTCACACTGACAGTTCATCCAGGGAAGGGATGTACTTGGTTCTGGAGCACATTAATGCGTGGGATGGCTTTCTCACCATCTTTTATGGTTCTAGACCTAAAATAAATTAATTCACTGTAAAATTATCCACATTTTGTACAACTGCATGTTTAAATTTTGTAGCAAAGTGGGCTTGTTGATGGCACATGTCAGTAAATTGACATTAAAAAAATATCCCCACTTCATAAAGAATCCGCCTGCCAAATACAGGAGACACAGGTTCAATCCCTGCCTGGGAACACCCCACATGCCTCGGAGCAGCTAAGCCTGTGGACCACAGCTACGGAGCCTGTGCTTAGAGCCTGGAAGCTATGACTACAGAGTCCACGCGCTGCAACCACTGAAGCCCATGGCCCTGGGGGCTGTGCTCCACAGCAAGAGGAACCACCGCGGGGAGGAGAGTGCAGCACAGTGAGGGCGTGGGCCCACTCACTGCAACCAGAGGGAGGTGTGCACAGCCACGAAGACCCAGCACAGAACAAAGGAAAAAGAAGCTTTAAAAATTCGGGAATTTCAACTTTCAAGACAACTTGGCCCCATATAAAAGCCCAAGGAGAGATGAGAACATCTCCCCCAGATAAAGGAACACAGTTGGTGTGTAACTCCAGGGGCACAGACCCCAAGCAAACAGCCTCCGCCCTAAGTCGGCAAGGCCGTTNACCCCCCACCAGCAAGTGAGCGTTTGATGAGTGAATTCCTGCCCGCACACTCGCAGAACCACAGACCTCAGGCCTCCAGCGTCGTGCCCCGGATTACAAAGCAAACAGCGCAGGAGACCGCCACAGCTCAGCCAAGACAAAGGCCACAGTAATCGAACCGGCGACGAGCAGGCTGCCTGTGGCCCCCCGAGTCTCTCACGCCCTGCTCTCACAGCCCGCCTTCGGCACTGAGTCCTCCCCGCGTCGCAGTGACATTAACTCGGTCTCCCTCCCAGGAGGGTGAAGTCCTCGGGGCCCAGGCGCCCTGTTCAATCTGTGCCGACGGAGCCTGGCGCATCCTCTGCAGACCGGGGAGGCGGTCGAGCCCCCCGGGCGGGAGCTGCCAGCCACGTCATCCTGCTCTTGTTCTTTCCTCCCGCATGTCATCACCTGCGGGGACAAAAGCAGGCCCCCTTGATTGATTTTGGTCTCTGTGTCTGCACACGCGTATATTAGCTGGCTTGTGAGAAAGAGGTGGCTCTTCCACAGGCTGGAATTAGATGCTGCATTCAACGTTTGCGCTGCGACTTGGGGGATTAGAAAAACGCCTTGTCCCGAACAGAAACCGTGATGCTCCCCGTTTTTTTTTTTTCTTAGTGTAAAACATGAAGTAAACATGATTCACAGCCGCTCTCAATGTCCTGGTGCATTCCGGAGACCCATTTCAGATAAATGACTCTCCAACGCGTGATGAGTCTGGTTTGATGGGCTATAACGTGTTCAGATTATTTTAAACCCAGGCCCTGCTTTGATATTTGTTTCTTGTGGTCACCGTGGATGGAAAACAAAGACACCAGGAGCAGAAGCAGGTTCTGCTGGGGGATAGGGGAGAAGCAGGAAGGGAGGGTGTGTCTTCAAAAAACTCACAAGGCAGATACGCTGATGTCTGTAAAACTGAGGTGGTACTGGCTTATATTATTGCCTGTACTTCTCTGAAAGTTTAAAACATTTCAGAAAGAGAGAGACTCTTCCAGGTGTCTGTATGCCGCTGTGAGTCCTGGCCACCCTGAGCTACTCAAGTGGGGTCAGCCAGCAGCTTCTCACAAATGCAGCTTCTCAGGCCTGGCCCACCCTGGAGATTCAGAATCTGCATTTTAAGGAGCCCCAGATGATTCCTACACACGTGAAACTGGCCTCTTCCCTCCTGAGAAGCAACCCTGAGCATCACCTCCTGAACTCCTAAAGCAGGGAAGCAGTTCAAGGATATTTTAAGATCTCTTTGAGCCCCCATCTGGGTCAGGAGTGCCCCAATGCCCTGCATCCGCTTTTCCCAAAGCATTCTGCGTTACTGCCAGATGCCCCCTGGACCGTGAACTTCCCATCTGGGCCTTCAGCCTCTGGGCGGTTGTCCTAGCACAGTACCTCGTGGCACGTGGCGTGAGGGTCAATGGATGCTTTAAGCTCAAACAAGAATCCACGTTTTTAGATACCTTTCAGGCCACCATTCACACTGACAGTTCATCCAGGGAAGGGATGTACTTGGTTCTGGAGCACATTAATGCGTGGGATGGCTTTCTCACCATCTTTTATGGTTCTAGACCTAAAATAAATTAATTCACTGTAAAATTATCCACATTTTGTACAACTGCATGTTTAAATTTTGTAGCAAAGTGGGCTTGTTGATGGCACATGTCAGTAAATTGACATTAAAAAAATATCCCCACTTCATAAAGAATCCGCCTGCCAAATACAGGAGACACAGGTTCAATCCCTGCCTGGGAACACCCCACATGCCTCGGAGCAGCTAAGCCTGTGGACCACAGCTACGGAGCCTGTGCTTAGAGCCTGGAAGCTATGACTACAGAGTCCACGCGCTGCAACCACTGAAGCCCATGGCCCTGGGGGCTGTGCTCCACAGCAAGAGGAACCACCGCGGGGAGGAGAGTGCAGCACAGTGAGGGCGTGGGCCCACTCACTGCAACCAGAGGGAAGTGTGCACAGCCACGAAGACCCAGCACAGAACAAAGGAAAAAGAAGCTTTAAAAATTCGGGAATTTCAACTTTCAAGACAACTTGGCCCCATATAAAAGCCCAAGGAGAGATGAGAACATCTCCCCCAGATAAAGGAACACAGTTGGTGTGTAACTCCAGGGGCACAGACCCCAAGCAAACAGCCTCCGCCCTAAGTCGGCAAGGCCGTTATACCGCCCTCACCCAGCGTTGTCCTGGGGTTTCCCATGATCATTGGGCGCATCGGTGGACACTGTCTCCACATGGCACTCGGGGAAGCCACCTCGTCTCTCTTATTATAAAAACAACCCCAGCAACACACTGGAAATCATGACCACCTTGAAAATCCCTGTCATCGTGGGCTGATTATGTGACGTTCTGAAGGGTTTTGAGTTTGCGGTAGGGACGAGGGAGCCTGGCGGGCTGCCGACTCTGGGGTCGCACAGAGTCGGACACGACTGAAGCGATTCAGCAGCAGCAGCAGCAGCATATAGCCCCCAGGGCTTCCCTGGTGGCTCAGAGGTGAAGAATCCGCCTGCAGTGCTGGAGACCTGGGTTCGATCTCTGGGTTGGGATGATCCCCTGGAGAAGGGAACGGCTCCCCACGACTGTATTCTGGCTAGAAAATTCCATGGACAGAGGAGCCTGGCAGGCTATAGCCTATGGGGTCCCAAAGAGTCGGACATGACTGAGCGACTGAACAACAAGTATGCCTGAATCCCCCCAGTTCTCCGCGTAGGTCTAGGAGGCAGGAAATGGTCACGGGCATCAACTTACTGGGCAGACACTGCCTTGGGGACCAGATAGTATTTCATCAAGTGGATTTTTTTTTTCTCCTTTAAGACAGGAAAGGACCTTGGAAGCAGTCAGCAAAGCAGTGGAGATATTTTCCTCTACTCACAAGCACCATCTAACCGGGCACGTGGTCTGTGTGTACAGTGCAAGTAACGCCTGGAGGAGCCGAGAGATGGGCGGAGCCATCCGCAGGAAGCCTGGTGACGTGGGGAGCCCAGATCTCAGGGCTGCCCACTCCAGGTCAGTGTGCATTCGCCCCAGAGAAAAGCCTAGTGCCCACCCTTCTTAGCAAGAGTCCCTTCAGGAGAAACACTGGCTTTTAGCAGTCATCTCCCCTGACATTCAGTCACTGCACCCACGAGAATAACAGTAATAGTTTAGTGGAATAATAGTGAACAATAATTCAGTGATAATTGAATGATATTAAATAAGATTGATAGCATGGCATGGAAAGACCCGGACAAACTTTTTGGCAAGTATGATGGGTGTTTGCACTGCTTTTAACTTTGCAAGGCTCTTTCACTTTGCATTGGTCCAGCAATTTAATTATGTTGCCAGAAAGAAAGAGGAACTTCCTCCTCCGTTAAGACCCACGGCCCCTGATGTGTCCACACACCCCTAAAAGCACCCACAGAAACCATGGAGCCTCAAGGCTATGAGTGAGTGCTGAGCCTCGGAGGCTCTTTTTGCCTTATGAGTATCTCCGATGTTTGCAAAACGATTCCCTATAAACAGAAGTCAGCTCCTCCTGGACTAAGTGCTTAGCAAGTTCAGTTCAGTTCAGTTGCTCAGTTGTGTCTGACTCTTTGCGACCCCATGAATCGCAGCACGCCAGGCCTCCCTGTCCATCACCATCTCCAGGAGTTCACACAGACTCACGTCCATCGAGTCCGTGATGCCATCCAGCCATCTCATCCTTGGTCGTCCCCTTCTCCTCCTGCCCCCAATCCCTCCCAGCATCAGAGTCTTTTCCAATGAGTCAACTCTTCGCATGAGGTGGCCAAAGTACTGGAGTTTCAGCTTTAGCATCATTCCTTCCAAAGAAATCCCAGGGTTGATCTCCTTCAGAATGGACTGGTTGGATCTCCTTGCAGTCCAAGGGACTCTCAAGAGTCTTCTCCAACACCACAGTTCAAAAGCATCAATTCTTCGGCGCTCAGCTTTCTTCACAGTCCAACTTTCACATCCATACATGACCACAGGAAAAACCATAGCCTTGACTAGGCGGACCTTAGTCGGCAAAGTAATGTCTCTGCTTTTGAATATACTATCCAGGTTGGTCATAACTTTTCTTCCAAGGAGTAAGCGTCTTTTAATTTCATGGCTGCAGTCACCATCTGCAGTGATTTTGGAGCCCAAAAAAATAAAGTCTGACACTGTTTCCACTGTTTCCCCATCTATTTCCCATGAAGTGATGGGACCGGATGCCATGATCTTCGTTTTCTGAATGTTGAGCTTTAAGCCAACTTTTTCGCTCTCCTCCTTCACTTTCATCAAGAGGCTTTTTAGCTCCTCCTCACTTTCTGCCATAAGGGTGGTGTCATCAGCATATCTGAGGTTATTGATATTTCTCCCGGCAATCTTGATTCCAGCTTGTGTTTCTTCCAGTCCAGCGTTTCTCATGATGTACTCTGCATATAAGTTAAATAAGCAGGGAGACAATATACAGCCTTGACGTACTCCTTTTCCTATTTGGAACCAGTCTGTTGTTCCATGTCCAGTTCTAACTGTTGCTTCCTGACCTGCATACAGATTTCTCAAGAGGCAGGTCAGGTGGTCTGGTATTCCCATCTCTTTCAGAATTTTCCACAGTTTATTGTGATCCACACAGTCAAAGGCTTTGGCATAGTCAATAAAGCAGAAACAGATGTTTCTCTGGAACTCTCTTGCTTAGCAAGAGGTTGACTGAAAAAGACTCAGAAATTTTGAAAAAGGCTTAGAAATCTCAAGGAGGGCAGAGTTCATAAGAAAAGCTGGCCTTCCGGAAGAATCACCTTTCTTTGGGGGCCTCATTTAATTAGGTTCAGGAGATAAAGTGAAACTTTGGGAGAGTAACATTTTCATTTTGGATTTTAATTTATTTTAAATATTGCATTGATGTTTTAAAAAGAAGCCAACTTCTTCAAAATAATAGAGGGAAAGATGGTGAAAGTTGCTTAATGGCTGGTTAACCAAACGCGTTGGCACCATCAGAAGTGTCAATGGGGATTTGGGAGGTGATGCTTTGCCTGGTTTTATTCATCCCTTCATCCCCATTTATTGAGCCCCTACAAGGTTCAAAAGGTGAAGGATACGCAATCATATCTTCAGAGAGCTTCATGCTTAAGAGAGCAACTCGGAAAGAGCATATTTGTTTCCGGAGAGCTGAGGGTGGAGGACGTGAGGGGAGGAGCCCCGTGGACTGTTTGCACGGCTGACCCTGCCCGTCCTTCACAGACACGGTTTCTGGGGAGCTGCACCCAAGGTGTGTTAACTGGGCTCCAGACCTGAGCTCTCGCCCTGGGCTGGCCTCCAAGGGAATCTTCCCTTTAGGAGGATGGAGTGGATTTCCCTGGCCCTCAGGTTCCTCTCCTAGAAAGCGAGAGGCTGTCAGACAATGAGAGGGTCTGCTTAGCTTCCTCGTGTGTTACCATCAAAAACTGTATTCACCACCCGGGGAGGGAGAAGTTATTGATTTTTTTGTTGCCTTGGAAGAAAACCAGCCACTAACCAGCCCTTCCCAGACTGGCCTCAGGGCCCAGGAGAGAGAGTCCCTCCTTGCCAGGGGCAGGGGCCGAGGCGGCTATTTGCAAAGCTTCCGAGAGAGGCCTTAATTAGCAAGTCTGCACTTGGGTTTAAAGCAAAACAGCCTTTCTTGGCAACAGAGAGCTTCAAACAGTGAACCCTGCGCCAGCGTAGACGCCACGGAGTCGACATGGAGTCCAGAGCCCACGAGGCCTGGTGCCCAGAGGAGGGATGGATGCCACCTGATCCGTCTGCCTGGCTGAGCCTGGAGCCACCATAGGCCTCTCTCCTGCAGCCTCGATGAAGGCAGTGTGTGTGGATCCTCGCCATGGCGGGACCAGCGGGACCTCACACCCGGAGATCCGATTGGGTGGGAACGGACGGGTACCCAGCGTGTGCATTCTCCTTTGAAAGGGAGAAAATTGAAAATCAGAGAAGAGAGGCCCCGGAGGAACCTTTCATCTCACCAGTCGGATTCTCAGGGTGCCCCGGGGCCTGGACACGTTTCTGCCCTCATTAAATGGAAATGTGCGAGATGAACGGGTCAGCTGAGATCAGAAGGGACCGTGGTGGTTTCCAGCGAGCACAGAACAGACAGGAGCCCAGCTGTCACTCATCATCACCGTCGCCGATGTGAGGCCTCCTCTCCCCACGGCCTCCTGGACCGCAGAAGAAATTCAGGACCCTCAGAGCCTGGCAGGATAAGAAGCCCACCTCCGTAAGCCACACGCAAGATCCTTTCAAATCCCAGGTCACGCTTCTCAGTTGAATCACTCAACTTGGTTTCAACAGACTTTCAGCCACTGAAAGTCAGGAGTCTAAAAAAATTTTTTTGCAGCTAAGGAAATTCAAAGAATGTGCTGCAAACTCCAAAGGCAGTTTCAGGAAGCGGGCTGAAAGTTTTGAACCGTAGCAGTGCCATCCTCACAAGTCCGTGGTCTTCTGGGAAGAGGAGGGGCTCCTGGGCTCATATTCCGATCACTTAAACATACCTGTTTCTCAGTGGGACCTGAGTCATTAAAAGCTTTTGTGTAGCCAAGGAAGCCACAAGCAAAACTAAAAGACCACCCAGAGAACGGAGGGATACTTGCCTAGGGTGTGACCGACAAAGGGTTGAATCTCCAAATTTCCCAAACAGCTCATGCAGCTCTATATCAAAAATAAAACAAACAACCAAAAAATGGGCAGAAGACCCAAAGAGGTGTTTCTCCAAAGAAGACATACAGACGGCCAAGAGGCGCGTGAAAAGTAAGTGCTCAACAACTCTAATTTTTGGAGAAATGCAAATCAAAACTACAGTGAGGTGTCACCTCACATCAGTCAGAACGGCCATCATCAAGAAGCCCACAAACAAGAAATGGTGGAGAGGGAGTGGAGAAGAGGGAAGCCTCCTACACTCCTGGTGGGAATGGGAACAGGTGCAGCCACCATGGAGAACAGCAGGAGGTTCCGTAAAAAACTGAAAACAGAACTACCATAGGACCCAGCAATCCCACTACTGGGCGTGTCCTCTGAGAAAACCAGAATTCAGAAAGACACATGCACCCCAATGTTCATAGAAGTACACCTTACAATCTATCCATAGACAGGTGAGCAGATAAAATGTAGTACATATTTACAATGAATATTACTCAGCCATTAAAAAAAATGAAATAATGCTATTTGCAGCAACATGAATGGACCTGGAGATTATCATACTGAGTAAAGTCAGACACAGAAAGACAAATATATGTATCACCTACATGTGGAATCTACAAAAAATTATACAAGTGAACTTAATTACAAAACAAAAACAGACTCACAGACGTAGAGAGCGAACTTCCTCACGGTTACCAGTGGGGAAGGATGGGGTTGAAGGTAGACTGGGAGTTGGGACATGTATACACTACTGCTAAGTCGCTTCAGTCATGTCCGACCCCGTGGACTGCAGCCTACCAGGCTCCTCCGTCCATGGGATTTTCCAGGCAAGAATACTGGAGTGGGTTGCCATTGCCTTCTCCTGTATACACTACTACTACATTTAAAATAGATAACCATCAAGGACCTACTGTATAGCACAGGGAACTCTGCTCAATATTCTGTAACAACTTACATGGGAAAAGAATTTGAAAAAGAAGAGATACGCATATATGTATAACTGAATCACTTTGCTGTATGCCTGATACTATCACAATATTAGTAATCAACTATACTTTTTGGGCTCCAAAATCACTGCGGATGGTGATTGCAGCCATGAAATTAAAAGACACTTACTCCTTGGAAGGAAAGTTATGACCTACTTAGATAGCATATTGAAAAGCAGAGATATTACTTTGCCAACAAAGGTCTGTCTAGTCAAGGCTATGGTTTTTCCAGTGGTCATGTATGGATGTGAGAGTTGGACGGTGGAGAAAGCTGAGCGCCAAAGAATTGATGCTTTTGAACTGTGGTGTTGGAGAAGACTCTTGAGAGTCCCTTGGACTGCAAGGAGATCCAACCAGTCCCTACTAAAGATCAGTCCTGGGTGTTCCTTGGAAGGAATGATGCTAAAGCTGAAGCTCCAGTACTTTGGCCACCTCATGCGAAGAGTTGGGGACAAGAGAAAGGGACAACAGAGGATGAGATGGCTGGATGGCATCACCGACTCAATAGACATGAGTTTGAGTTGGTGATGGACAGGGAGGCCTGGCATGCTGCGATTCATGGGGTCTCAAAGAGTCGGACATGACTGAGTGACTGAACTGAATTGATACTCCAATATAAAATTTTAAAAACTTACATAAAATAAAAATATCTATTTCTCTATGTAAAAGTCTCATCTGATACAAGGCATTAAGGTTGAGGTTTTTTTTTTTAATGATCTACGTGAAAAAAAAGGTAAACACATAAAATAGAATGCTAGACCACGGAGTCTAGATTCTTGATTTTCGGATCCTCTGCAGAAAGCGCCCCCTCACACCAGGGTGATCCCGGCTCCCGTGACCACTCAGACCAGTTCAGGCTCCAGCCCAAGAAGGCCAGTCCCTCCGGGGGCGGGGAGGAGCTGAAGTTCCCCTGCGCGTCTCCGTAGCACCGTGTCCGACAGGCAGAGGGGATGACACAGGATTTTAGACTCCAGAGCCTTCTTGAGAACAGTTCTGAGCCCAAGACAAAGGGCATCCAAATCGGGCCGGTTTCCGAGGAGCCTTCCCCGCCTGGGCTCTGTGTGGTTCACTGACCAAGGGATGCGGAGGGCAGTCTCCTGACCAGGCAGAGGGCTCCGGAGAGTGCACCGGCTCAGTGGCGTCCCGGGAGGGCCGGGCTCGCAGAGCTGGCCTCAGGAGCTGGAGGCGGGTGCTTCCCTGTGGGGAAGCACTTGGGTTTCCCAAGGTCTCCAGCCCGGGGGGAGAGCCAGGGGCTCCAGGAGCGAGGCATTCTCAGGGTGAAGGAGCCCCGGGCACGACCTTCTGCTGGGAGGACTGGGCGGGCAGAGCCGCGCCACAGGGCGGGCTGGTGTCCCGAGGCCGGCAGGGGACCCGGCCGAGGTCCGTCTGCATCCTGGGCCGGGCACCACGCAACCTCAGGCGGGCGTCTCAGCGCTGCCGCAGCTGCCCTCCTCACCTCTGCCGCGGCTGTCACGGGTGCACAGGCACCTCAGGGAGCGATGTGCCAGGCAGGTCTGGGGGCCGGAATGGCTCTTGAGACGGTCGGGAGCTGGCCCGTCCCTGGTTCTGCCAAAGCCGTGTGTGTGCAGCAGGAGAGGGCGGGCAGAGGGCGGTGGGGTCAGCTCAGCTGTTAGCTCCTCTGGGTGTCAAACCGGGGGCCGGGGAAGCCTGCCCGGGACTGCTCCAGGGCGCGACTGGGTCGGGCGGATGGGACACCGGACGGCAAGGTGTGGCGGTCCTTCACTCTTGATGATGTGGATTCAGCTCCGTAGATAAGATAGAGGGCTGGCTGGCCTGCCCCTGGGCAAAGGGGCCACCGGGGATTCGGGATGGAGGACAGAGGTCAAGCCCAGAGGGACCGCTACCAGAAAATCTGACCACAGGCAGCAAAGTCCAGCTCTGCGTCTGTCGGGCCTGGCTGCGGAATCACTTAGCGGAGCTAAGGAAGTGGACCATCCTGAGGATTCCAGCCTCTTTGCTCTGCTTGACTGATGTTGGAAGCTGACCCTGGTTGGGCTCATGAGGAATCCTTTCAGCTCAGTCTGGGTCTCTCGAGGGGCTGGGGCCGGGATGACCACTTCTGACGGCACCTGAACAGCCCTGGATACTGTACAGCTGCTCGCCTGCCCGAGTCCCCAGCTCCCACGATCTCGTGTCCCTCACAGCCACCCCGCGTGACGGGCGGTCGGTGCTAAGGCAGGTGTGAAGATTATTCCCACCTGACTGATGGGAAGGGCTTCCCTGGTGGCTCAGTGGTAAAGAGTCTGCCTGGCAATGCAGGCAATCCGTGGGTCGGGAAGATCCCCTGGAGGAGGAAATGGCAACCCGCTCCAGTATCCAGGCCTAGGAAATCCCATGGACAGAGGAGCCTGGTGGGCTGCAGCCCGTGGGGTCACAAGGAGTCGGACACGACTTAACCAAACAACAAGGACAAGTCAAGAGGACGGGACCAGGTGAAGGTCACGCAGCCGGAAGAAATCAGGAAGTCTGACTCTGGACACTCTGCTCTCCTCGACGAGATCCTGCTGAGTGTTTGGGGGGCTTGAAATACCTCTCCTCCTGGACTTGGGCTGTGGTGCCTGGAAGCAGACTCTGGGATGAGGAAGCCGGCGAGGGGGCAGGGGCCTCCTTGTCCCAGGTGAAGGGGCACTGAATTCCAGGGCCTCCTGCTGCCCTGTCCGTGACCTCCCGGAATCCAGTGCTCTGAGAAGTCTCCACTGCGGGCTGACAGGCTGAACGCCCCGTGGAGCTGGCCTCCATTCCCCAGCCCCCCGGCCCCGGCTTCCGCACAGCGGCCCTTTGGGGTCTGGGCAAAGCAGGCCTGCAGCCAGCAGGCCTGGAAGGTCCTGCAGCTTCACTTCAGGGTGACGGCCTCGTGAGCAGCCCTCCCACCCCTGCTTCGGGGAAACGTGCAGTTCAGTGCCTGAGCGTCACCGCTGTTTCACGGGCAGCAAGTCCTTTGTGTGTATTTGCTGAGTTATCCCGAGAAGTGGAGGATTCCCTCCTGACAGCTTGCCACTCACGTCTCATCTCCTTTCTCTCTGAGAGGAAGGGCCCTGGGCGTGCTCAACATAGTACGGTTTGCACAGCGTGTCTAACGAGCACCGAAATGGACGACGTCGTTTCTGCTTCAGGAACCGCACCGGGGGACGCTGCTACCCGCCTCCCGCCCCGCCAGGCTCGTGGTTCAGACCAGCCTCGGGCCCCTCCCTGCGCGAGACCAGGCCGGACGCAGCGTCACAGCCCAGGTGCCATGGTGACAGGCTCACGAGGGCACGGGGCCCCCAGCCCCCGCGAGAGCAGTGGAAGCCGGCCGGGGACGCTGCTGGGACCTCTCGAGAAGAGCTGCTTCCTGCTGTGGGAGCTGCCAGGGTGGGGGAGCAGGGGACCCACCATGGAGCCTGAGAACGCGGGCAGCTCCGGGGAGAGGCGCCAGGCCGCAGCGTGTCGGAAGCCAGCCCACCCCTGCTCTCTTTGGTTACATAAGCTAGGGAAGTCCCTTTATTTTTTGCATAAGTCAGTTTGCCTTAGGTCTATAGTTTCTGTATGAAAAAAATACTAACATACTCTCAGTATTGGTAACTTCCTGCTGATGTCTCGCTGTGTCAGCCAGTATGAGACCCCGCTATGCTGCCTAAAATAAGTCCATCTCCAGATACTGACGTGCCAATCACTCCCGTCAGCTCAGCCCACCAGCCGGCTGGTTCGGTGCCGTCTCCCCACGGTCCCTTGTGTCCTCAAAGAATACGGGCATTGTCCGCATCTCCCGAGGACACAAGCTGTTCCGCGCCCGCTCGGACGACGCTCGCCCGGCCAGGGCCCTTTGCTCACACAATGGCCGTTGGGACCGTTTTTGTGGGTTGGTGACCCAAAAAGTACTGTTTTCATGACGCTGCTCCTAGATCTTCACCCAAGAGAAGTGAAAGAGTGTCTACACAGAGGACGTCTGTGTGTCTGAGGGGCCGGAGCAGCTCTATCCCGAGTGGCCGTGAGCAGGGGGATGGATAACACAGTCACACAACAGAACACCGCTCAGCCGCAGACACGAAGGAGCAAGACACCGACGCGCAAAGATGCGGGGCCTCTCACGGGCGGCCTGCTGAGCGAAGGCAGCGGACACCGGACCGCGGTGTCTGGGTCCATCTGCACGCTGAGAGCAGGAGCGAGACGGGCCTCCCACTGTCCGGGCTGGGTTGGAGGCTGTGAACCATCTGCAAAGAGGCACCGCGGAACTTTTCCCGGTGACGGACGTGTCTGTACCTTGATGGGGGCCAGGGCTTCACGGGTGTGTACATGCTTGTTTAAAACGTGCACGGATAAAATACACCTCAATAAAGTCACTTTAATTTTATTATTGGAGTGTAAAGTCATTTTCTAATGAGGATTTCCCCAGGATTCTCATAGCTCCTAGTGTTTATGTTTAACACAGTCTTTTGAAGAGTGCGCCTTCTCCTTCCCACGTCCCTCTGCCCCTGTGTCCTTCTGGCCTATGGCGGGTCTCCTCTGCTGCTCACGGAAAACGCTTCGCTTCTGGTCACCTCGTGTAGAGGGCTGTCAACCAGCAAGTCTCTGGGACGCCAGCCTAGAGTCCTGACGTTTAATCCAGCTCTGACTCCGCTGCCCCGGAGTTACATCAAACCCCACAGATCAGGATTCAACCCCACAGGACTGCCCTCCCCACCCCCACTGCAGATGCTTGTTATAGCCCAGCATCACTGGTGCTTCTGACCCAATAGCTACAGAGCCGAGGTTGCAATGACCTCCTTCTTGAGTGTGATTCACTTGATAGAGGGGCTCACAGAAGGGGTGGAAATGTTTACTTACCTTTACCTGTTTATTAAAGCCCCTTCCCCCTGTCTAGCGATCTGGGGAGAGAGGGGCTGAAAATTCTGAGCTTCTCACCCTGGCTTGTATTTTGCCCACCAGCTTGCCTCCGGGAGCCACCCAGGTTCACCTCATTAGAACAGGGATGCTCCTAGCGCTTGCTGTTGGCTTGGTGTTAAGATTTTTTTTCCTTTTGGATGTGGATCATTTTTAAACTCTTTGTTGAATTTGTTACAATATTATCTCTGCTTTAAGTTTGGGTCTTTTGGCTACAAGCCATGTGAGATGCCCCACTGGCGATCAAACCCTCACCCCCTGCGTTGGAAGAGAAAGTCCTAACCGCTGGACCATCGGGGAAGGCCCACTCCTAGTGTTCTTGTCACCGGGAAATTCCGAGGGATGTAGGAGTTCTGTGCTGGGAGCCAGCGACAGAGACTCGTGTATGCGTTTTTTGTTGAAATTTTTGTTTACTTGCTCAGTTGTGTCCGACTCTTTGCGACCCCACGGACTGTAGCCCACCAGGCTCCTCCGTCCATGGGACTTCCCAGGCAAGAACACCGGAGAGGAGCGCCATTTCCTCCTAGAATATATTTCTTATTGTTTCACAACAATGTTATTCTTGACATGTCATAAGTAAGTCATCATATAGAAAGGCCATGAGGTTCCTAAACGTTCACCAACGGTGCTTCTCCTTGGACCCCAGGGCCTTCCCTCCTGCGGTCCCTTCTACTGGTCCCTCTTCTCTTTCTGGCAAAATCCTGCCTACTGCCCCAGTCTTCATCCATTCCGAAAACAGTCATTGAGAGCCAGGCAGCGTGGCGACTGACACAAATAACCAGGGCTCTGCGCTGGCCTTCAGAGACGCACGCTGGAAAAACGGAGTTTTCCTCGAACGCCCTTAGATTTACACCCCAGCAGTTTCTGGTGAATGAAAAGAAAGACCATTAACCTGGAGGCTACAGCTGCTCCGTGCCGTCACCCAACAGCGGCTACTTCCTCCACACGTGTATTCCCATCCTCCCCGAAGGCTCCATTAACTCTAAAGAAATGGAGTCTTTGAGAGGTTACCAAAGCAGGAGGAAAAAGCTCTGCCAAAATGAAGGGAAAACTTGGGACAAGTACACTTCTGGGTTGATGACCAAAACACGATACAAGATGGAAATGTAAGCAAATGAGACGGGAGAACTTGAAGACTGAGTCTGCTGGACTCCCGGGCTGCCCTGAGGCTCATGCCCCAGCCCCCAGCCTTTCAGACGGACCACAGCCTGCACCGCAGCAGGCAGGTTCACCGCTGCTGGGCTCTTTGATATTCTGGAGTAGTTTAAACAATGTTCCTGGGACAGGCTTTTATTAAAATGTATTTTTCGGGCTTCCCTAGTGGCTCAGTGGCAAAGAATCCACCCATCAATGCAGAGGACCTGGGTTTGATACCTGGTCTGGGAAGATCCCACAGGCCGTGGAGCAACTAAGCCTGTGCTCCCCAGCTGTTGAGTTGGAGCCCTGGATCCCGGGAGCCGCAACTCCCGAGCCGCATGCTGCAACTGCTGAGGCCGGTGCATCCTAGTGCCTGCGCCCTGCAGCAGGAAGCCCTCGCAACGAGGAGGAGGCCCCGCTCGCCTCAACCAGAGGAAAGTCCACGCGGCAGCGAAGACGCAGCTCAGCCAAAAGAAAATCAGTAAAATCAAAATTCGTTGCTCAAGGCTTTATTTTTTTCTGCTCCCCCATAAGCTCTGAGTTCTAAAACCAAACCTTTACTTGATTAAAAATATTATCACACACTGTAAATCAACTATCAGTTCAGTTCAGT